>OMNM01000200.1:26843-57114 GCA_900302745.1 Parablennius parvicornis
TTGTAAAAAGATTAAATTTAATATTTCTTGTAAAAAAAAAAAAAAAAAGATAACAGGAAACTGCCTTTTATAAGTGAAATAATCACATGCATTTTGCTCCCAAATTAGGTTTGCTGTCGCATTTACTGACAAACTGAAAGAAGAGGCTGGTTTATTTTTGGTATGATTACACTCTTTTGATACTTAGATTCACTACCTGCTTTAGTTTGTTCTCTATCTAAATAGTGCATGTTTTCAGTCAGCCTCTCCAGGGAGACATAGATAGTGAAGCTCAGGGTTGTAAACATGAAAAGTGCCACAAATAGGTAAGTGCAAAAAAAAAAGTGAGGAAGAGAGGAGGAAAAGAGGATACATTTTCTTTTTCATTGCGTTTACCAACTGGTCCATCATGTTCAAGTACCCTTAAGTAAATCTATGTTGCAGTCAGAGAGCAAACATCCAGCCAGCTAAGCACTCATGCTGCCTTACACACCATGTTAAACTTTAACAACACTAATAATGTAATATTCTATTTAATAATTAGACATACGCTACATCTAGTTCACCTGAACAATTGAAGCTGGACCGAAGCTGTTTTCATTGGAAGAAGCTGACATTCTCTGTGCAGGTAGCATCAACCTTGTTAACCTAAAAAGTTTCAATGTGAAGTTGTGGAATCAAATAGTTTCCTTTACCTTGACACCAAAGAGAAAGACAGAACAGCAACTCAGTCAACAGCAATAAAAAAAGACGTGAAAGTTGAGATTATGAAGCTTGTGATACTGAAATCCAGGGGATGTTACTATAATCTGCTTTTTTTTAAAACAATAGGTACACAATAAACATGTTTTTTTTTAAATATTATTCCAAACATCAACCTGACAAAACCAAATGTTCTTCAACAGATTCCACAACAATATATGTGATGAAGCATATCTCTCTGTCTCATCTACGTCTTTATATGTGTTAATGAGACAAACATTCTAAACTGTGAAACCGTCTGTGCTGCACACCGTCTCATAGTAACAACTTATAATAGACAAATGTGCATATGTGTAACTCTGTAACTGACATCTGTGTCTTGGAACACTGCTTTGAGGGAGGAGATTAGTGTGCATTCTTGTTGACTAACACTGTTGACAATGTATGTTTTTACTAAAAATATCAGTTGTTTCTACTCAATGTGTTTTATGCATATATCTTTACACACTTCGTCATGATGGCTTTGTCAGTACTAAAATATGGCAGCTTTCTCAAACAAAACAAATCATGTTGCTTCTTTAACACATGGCATCACAGTTAATGTCTCACTTTAGTTTTGAATTTGGATCGATATTCCTTTTACTGATTCTTAAAGATTGTGCCCTTTTTTAAGGTTCTGAATGTCACTCTCTGCTTTCACAATTTTTCTAAGACAGGAATCCATGTTTGCTCTCATCTGCTGATCCATCATCATGAGTATTGCAGTCTGCTACACTCCACCTCCACCTCAAATTAGAAACAGTTCTGTGTAAGACACAGTTTACCATTAGCAGGTTTTTTTTGTTTTTTTTTGTTTACCTATTTGCTTGATCAGCTCATTTCCTTTTCCACAGACCTGCTGAGAAAAATTTAACTTTTTGTTTATATTTTATGGCCCATCAGCAGACAGCAGGAGCCTGACAGCATCAATAAATACAGCAGAAGGGCTTTTACTATACAAACACAATATCCTGCCCTGTCCCATAATAGTCGGGCATTAAAACAATATTACCGTGTTTTATTCTCAGATTAGATTCTAGCCGTAGGCTGCAAATTGAGGCAAGTGGCATGCTTTATCTCTGCCATTTAGTGGTGACAACAGCCAGACAGGACAGGCACCGAGAGGCATCGCCACGCATTTTATTGTGACAGAAAACACACATAGGGGATGGATCTGATGTGATAACATCCAGTCAATTCCTTTTCCATCCCCTCTGATTTATTTTTGCTGCATTGCCATTATCTCTGCAACCCTTTTTTTCCTGGCTCTCTTATAAAATTTGAATTTTGTCAAAATTGTCTTTGAGCACAAAAAAGCATGTGTTCATTTCATAATCATCAAAAGTATATTTGGAAAAGCTAATAGTGCAATTAATTAATGATTGGTTGGATCTGTAATCGTATTTTGGTACCTGTTATAATCACAGGCTTCTCTCTTGTTTCTGAAGGTGTCCCAGAACTGCAAAATCTGTGTCCAGCCCCAAGGTAAGCTCTGCAGGATGAATATTCTGCACTGTCCTACGCTGTGCATCCCCGACTCGCCATTGAAGTGTTACATTAATCAGCTTTGACATTTTTTTCCTCCATTATCATACCGTCTGCGGTACGGAGTTGTGTTTGCTCTTGCCATTGGCCACCGTTCCATGTAGGACAGGCCAAATCACTCTTCCATGTTGCTTCCCACCAGTAGCCTTGTTTGGCAAATAGTGTCCCTTCATAGATTAGACGAGAGCCCCTGGGCCAGCTGCATGGCTGAGCCCCGACCAGGGGAGGCTTATTTTTTTAGGCTCATCACCAGATAGCGATCACACTGGAGCCGGACAGAAATAATATTTTGGGATGAATAATAATTTGTGAGCACTGGTGTACAATGTAAATGTGCTTGTTTAATTGTGTTTTTGTTTGGAAGGTATCCAGACAGAAGTGACTGAGAAACTCTGCTGGTCTGAATTCTTGAAGAGTTCAGGTACGATAAGTCACCTTTGTGTGTTGTGTTCTTAATGTGGGTTAAAGTGCTCCACAGGTCATCATGTCAATCGTTTACAGGTTCATTGATTGATGTTTTTTTTTTTTATTATTATTATTTGGCTATATTATTGATAGTAACAGCATTCTTTAATAAAAGATACTTTTAATCACAATCAGAGCTGAATTTTCTGTACTTAACTTAATTTATAACATCTTTAGGGAGCATTGTAGTCTGACACTGAGTTGGTCTTAGGCTGCACAGTTGTGTAATAGGGTAGCAATCCTCCCACAGTCTGAAAAAAAACAAACAAATGTGCATTTGAGGTAAATTTTGAAAATGCCTGTCGGTAGTGAATGTGATTATCTGTCTCTCTGTGTTTGTCCTGGGATGAACTGGCAACCTGCCTGGGGCGTATGAACCCTGCCTTCGCCCATTGTCAGCTGGGATCAGCCCTGCCTGTCCTACGATCCTAAATTAGATTAAATGATACGATAAATTGATGTAAGAATGGATGGGTTGGTCTGTTCCTTGCATCAAAAAGATGACAGTAATGTCTGATTGAAATGTTAGGATTGCATCTTAAACTTTTGCAGAGGCAGCTGTGTGCGCACTTCCAAAACATTGTCCAGGTAACTGCACTATGAATTTTTACTCCCTCGAAAAAACTGGTTTGCTGGTGTCATTCATAGCCGTTATACATATTTTTGTAGCCATTTGCAGCACTATACACAAGCCTTGTACATCTGTCACCGAACAGAAAGCGACCTCCCCACCTCCTCGCTGATTGTGTAGCGCAGTGCAGCGAAGCCACTGCTGCAAGCAGAATGGAAAACATTCAGACATTCTACCTGAAAATTACCATTGGGAGAGCATAAACCTTTTTCTGTGCTACAGTATAAGGATCACAGTGAACGATTCTACAGTTTGTGCAGCAATAAAATGACTCTTAATCAACATTTTCCTTTTTTTTTTTTTTTTTTTTCATTCTTTATTAACTCCTATGTCGATACTACCGTAAATATGCTCTTGTAGTCTTGAGCCTCTCTACAAACAGGCTGGACTTTAAATGGGACTTTGTAAGATGATGTCCATCCTGAGTGCATTAGTGCTCATAGAAAGCACCGATGACTACAGAGAGGTACATTTGATTAATAGCTCTCTAGCCCACAGCCATTTATCACCATGTTTCACAATTGGTGCAAGTAATACCCATTTTCCGCAGTCACATCTCTCATTTGTTTGGCTTGAAATTGGAATCAGCATTGTTGTGAGTTAGCTGAGACATGATTAAAGCACCGACTTGTTTTTTTTGTTGTTGTTTTTTTTTCTTTAGGACTGTGAGCTTTGTTCCTGTTGTTGCATACATGCTGTCGGGATTGTCCTGATTTCTCATCCATCCATCTCCTATCTGGAGCTGATTCCAGTTGACAATTAGGGGAGTCAGAAAACAGCCTGGACGGGTCGCCGGTATATAAAAGAGAAAACACAGAGGGGCAGACAGTCACTCACATGCAATCAAATTCATACTGACGGGCAATTTATGAGCACCAGTTCACCCTAAAGCATGTTTTCGGCAAGAACAAGATCCACACACAGAGAGAACATGCAAACTCAAAGCAAGGACTTTTTCTCTTTGATTTGTAAGCTCTAACCACTACACCACTTTGCAGCCCGCTTATTACGTTCGCCAAGGATGCAATAGAATCGCCTGCTTTTATTTATTTGTCTGTCTGTCTGTCTGTCTGTCTGTCTGTTAGCAAGATTATATCAAATCTACTGAATGGATCTTCACCAAATTTTCACCAGAGATAGATATTAGATAATAGAAGAATCGATTACATTTTGGAAGTGATTCGGATCTAATTCTGGATCCGAATTTCAATTTCTGGGGTCTCAAATGAGGATCACGTCAAAAGTACATGACAGATCGTCACCAAATGTTGACCACATATGAAGCTATGAAAAACTCCATTACAATATGGAAACCGAATCCATATGAAAAGTAGAATTACAATGTGAATAATATGACTTTCCTTCTGTGTCCACGTCAACGTTGGCTGACGTCAGAACTCTCTGGTTGCTCTTATTGATCAGTGTTATTCATTGTGAATGTTTCACTTGAACTTTTACATCCAGCAATCTGATTGTGACACTGATGTTCCATTTTAAAATGATCTGCTAAGATTTATGCTTCAGTCTTACGAATCTACCTTTGTGAGGATAACTTTGGTCACACTCTGCTATAACATTTAGGCTCTGTTTTGTTTTTTGTTTTTTCCCATTGGGTGGTTTTATCTCTCTGCTGTCTCAGAGATCAGATGTTCCCTGTCCTTTTTGTGAACCTGTTTTGCCATCTTCAATAATCAATGTCAATGACTTTGCTCATGTTTTACTCATCTTTAAACAAAGCAGCGCAGTCTGACTGAAGTCGCTCCTGCAGCATCCCGTAATCCCTCCCACCAGCTCTCATCCTCCCTTCGTCTCCACACACATTCCCAGCACAGCAGAGGGCACTATCCCATGTGTGCACTCTCTCCTCCCATATCTCGCTGCATATTGATTTCTTCTTTCTTTCCTCCATCTGGTGTGATATAAATTAATCATTCCTAAACCACAAAATCTAGACTATATTGTATATAGGCTAAGTTGATAAAGGTATGGGAATAAATGTGTGCCTCGTGGCCCAGTGCTGCAGTGGCACTCCGTGAAAAGCCCTCCACTGACGAACATAAAAGAGTCGAGGCAATGCTCCCACCTGATTGAAGATATACGACTGTACCGTACACATCTCAGTGTTATCCTTTAGATGTCATGTACCCTCCAAAGGCACAAACTTCAGTGTGTGTCTGTGTGTTTTTATCCCCGCTGCGTGCTTTGTGAGGTGGGGTTTGAGGGAACAGATAAATTGCAGCACACCGAGCAACCGATGCTTTGATTTAGTCATGGATGATTTTAAACAAGCAGGAGCTTTTCATTAATTTGTCCGGTGACTTTGTACACAGCGAGATGAATCAGATTTTTAAAAATAATTTTACAGGAAGGTTTCAGTGAGCATTCTGAACATGAAGAGAAAAGCAAAATATTGGGAAAGAAGATCAGGAAAAAATAAATTGTTTAATTAGTTTTAAGACTGCAGTTGTGGACAATATTGTTTTATGAATTCCTGGCATAGTTTCCTTTCATAAAAAAAATGATGAAAAGCAGCATTTTCTTTAAGACATTCATACAGTTTTTATTAAATACATGTCCCATTTCAAGTGTTCAAATAGAGATACAATTATTCATACTTGAACATTTACCGTGCTCGTGATTTATAAGTTGTTTTTAATCTATTTAAAGAAGACTGTTTCTTTAAATAGCCTTATTGTTTTCAACACAATACATAATTCAACAAACCAGTAGCCTGCGGTGAAAATGCTTTGTAGCACTGGAAGCAGGTGCTGCACAAATGCTGCTATTCCTGTTTGGGTCACTGCTTATCCTCTTGATTAGAAGGTCAGAGTCCATGCATGCATGACGTGTATTTCTTCAGTGGGACCTACATACAATCGGCTGCTGCCTCAAGCAAGTAATATATACTGCAAGTAATGCATAACGCATCGCCAAAACAGACAGTAGCTCCTACCTTTGATGTCTCGCTTGCACATGTATGCAGGTGTAATAGTGAAGAGTGTGTCCTCTTCGTGTCCCGTGGTTAGTAATTCAATGTCCCATATTACTCAGTGCTTGTGCGGAAGTGTCCCTGGGCAAGACACCGAACCCCATAAAAAAATGTGCCATGAAGGTACAGTCCATTTACCATTTAATGATTAGACAAAAAAGGCTACTTAAGGTCTCACATTGTTGCCTCAGGTCGGCCTCAAACTTATTCGTCCTCACATCTTGCTATCAAGTATTGACAGTCACACAGCATAGAGACACGTGTTCTTAATGATCCTCATCACCTGTGTTGATGTGTTAATAAATGCAACTTTCTTGTTGGATGGTGTTGTCACCCTCCGTCGACACCCCGCCGAGTCTGTTCTCTGAGTCACCCTGTGCCACTCAACAGATTAATGGGAATGGTACACTTAGATACGTGCTCCCATATCCACGCATGTAGCACATACACGCTGATTAAAGCATTAGGGGGTTGTTGAAAGTGCCCTTCTGAAATCAAAGGCAGCTGAACAAGAAATATGTTTTGCATAGAACTCACCGAACTGCAAGGAAAGTGCAAATTTGCTGCTGGCACAACAGATCATTTGTACATTTGTTTTTCTTCCCCAAGGAAAGGTGAATTGCTCCTTTTCTGAATTTCATACTCATTTTGAAAGGTTTATTCTTTGCTATGATTTCAGCCATCCCACGTCATGGTACTTCCCTGTTTTTTTTTGTGTTTGTTTGTTTTATTTAAGTTTTTTCTTTGTACTGCAGATCGATGCAAATAGTCATTGATACATCCCTCAGATGTCGTAGCTTTTTTGACATTGGGCTCCGAGGATCAGGGTCAATGACCAGACTCCGCGCTGTCATTTTAAGATGCTCTTTAATAGTATTAAAAGAGATGCTTCAGCCTTCTGATCT
Source organism: Parablennius parvicornis (assembly GCA_900302745.1). Classification (NCBI taxonomy): domain Eukaryota; kingdom Metazoa; phylum Chordata; class Actinopteri; order Blenniiformes; family Blenniidae; genus Parablennius; species Parablennius parvicornis. Next base: position 34,099 of record OMNM01000200.1, read on the forward strand.
GGACTAATCTGGCAGCAGGGGATTTCACTCGAATGTCACTGTGCTCACTGCACGTGCCAATGTCTGTCTGCCCTATTATTTAAAAGAAATGTTTGTTTCCCTTTTCTTTTTCTTTTTTTTTTTTTTGTTTGACATTGACGAACTGAATTTTTAACACTTAATCTAAATTACTTGCACCATCGCCAGCACAGCTATCTCAACATTGATGGATTTTTTTTTTTTGGGTCATTGTCAAGCATAGAAGGTCAGGGATTAAAAATTAATCTTCTGACACTTATGGCAACCCTCTAATCTTAAAATATCCTTGAACATCTATGAGTTTTGGCATAATGTAATTTTCTTCTCTTGATTAATATGGTTTTGCTTTGCAGATTTGCCTTTCTATAAAACTTTGCTTGAAGTTTATAATAAAACCAGAATTGGCTTCTTAAAAGCAGTGAGAAACTGAAGGCATTCCTCACCTCATAAGGATCATCACTAATATTGGGTTTTGGCAGTTTGAATAATGAGTAATAATTATCAAAGATTATTATTAATTATTCCATTAAAAATGGAACCTGATCTATATCAGATACCTCTGAGGCACCACCTATTGAATTGAAAATGATAGCCAATTGACTTATTTCAGACTCCGAAGAGATACTAAACAATTAATCTGGAGTTTGAATTAATAGTTAGAATTATAACAATTACCCAAATTTATAGTAAAGCCTGAAGGGTTTTGGAGTTCTTGACACAGAAGAGGTCGGCATTTCATTCACCTTTGTGCATATTAATTAGACTGAAAGTATGACTCCAAAAATTATTTTTATTTACAATGAAAACAAACAAAAAACACACACTCTAACTATCTATATACTGTGTGTGTGTGTGTGAGTGTGTGAGTGTGAGTGATGCAGAGAGAGAGGTAGAGGGAGTGTGAGACGCGTGATAGAACTCCAACTCCAGAGTCTGACGTCTGCTCCTAAATGCGTCTCTGTTAAAGGCCAAGTTTGAAAATGAGTTTATCTGAATGCAAGATGCCTTGTAACACACCTGAAGCCGTCAGGTGGTGCTGAATTACGTGTGTGATGTTGTGCTTGATATGATATGTGTAGGGTTGTGAGCTATCAAGTTAGTAAAGCAAGGATTAGCATGCAGACCCTGTGTCTGTGTGAGGAACAGCTAATGTTGGTTTACAGGTTGATGACTGCTCCTAATATCATCACCAATAGAGCTAAATCACAAGTAATAGAATCAACACATCTTAATAAGAGTTTAACAGGTCTTTGCATGGCATCCTGCTAACTCGGGTTGGCTGAAGGAGAGGAGGAAGAAGAGGCTTGGTTGTGGTTGTCGGGACAGTCCGTGCTGTGTCCTGGTTGTCCCTTTGCAGATCAGAGGAGCTAGTTGCTGTGAGGGCGCTCTGTCCTGCTTGTCTGGGGGGAAAAGCACTGTGAGCTGTGGTGTCCCAGGTTCCATTTTTGGGGAAAACCAGAGCGGGTGCTTCCCTGCACTGTGCTGCGTTTCCTGCCTCTGGCTCCCGGGAAGTTGGGATCCTTGCGGTCAGAAGAGGACTTGAGGCCTTCGGATTGAGGCCTCCGGTGTTAGCTCTTAGCAGGCTGAGCTCACAGGATGAGCTGCTTGCAGCTATTTCCTCCTCGTTGTCCGTAGAGCAAGAGAGAATGAGATTAGTGCTTCCATGGCTTTTTGATGAGCATGGGCCACTCAAAGGTGTCAAATCCTCAGGGTGTTAACCAATCAGTGGCTGGCTGAGGGGCCATGGGGGGAAACAGCCTTCCCTGAGAGGGGAGGGAGGGGGGATTTGATGTATGGGAGCTGCAGTGTTTTTCTGTGGTCTGGTGAGATCCCCAACAGAACTTAATGGCTTAAAAATTTATGTCAGGGCTAAATCTTCTTTTCGTGTGAGATTACCTTAATTTTTTTTGAACAGATATTCAAGTTCCCAAAGGATCAAACCTACTGAATGATAATCTCTGATTTCTTTTTGTGCCGTGCAGGTTTGCACTTAACTGGGAAAATATGTCAATTTTGGTGCAGACGCTAGCATTCCTCTCAGGATTTTTGCTTTTTGGAAGTTTTTGAGCCTTTAATCTAAAAACCTAGATCCATCTTCTTCTTTTTTTTTTGTGGACAAATTCCTGGAAAACAAAATATATCCCCTGATGTTTGGGCTGTATTTTATATCTTGTATTAAGTTGTGGCACGTTAGCTCAAAAATCTGTGACTATGATACATATTCTGCTCTGCAGCACAGTGCTGTTTGGTCTGTTACATTCAGTATGCTGACTGCTGCTCATCCAATAGTTGTGAAGGTAAGTCTGATCAACTCCACAGATCTGATCTGATCATCTCGAGGTACTTCAGAGAAACAAAAGATAATGCATTGTAACTGCTCGATTAAATTTCAAGGTTCTTGTCCTGATAAGAGCTCTGACAGGTTGATGTGTGTTGCCTTCATGATGGATCAATGCCAGCATCCACTGCATTTATTCAACCGGCCCCAGTATAGAAGTCATTGAACTCGATAGCACACGTCAGTTCCTGAACTCTTCAGATTGCATGAGAGGGTTGAATAATCTGGGGCGAAGAAATAGTTATTCACATGTTTCATTGAGTTAACGTGCTGCTGGGGGAGTTGCTTTTAATCCAGCTCTGTTCTATGTGCAGATTGTCACCCAAGCACACTTCCTCTGTGGTTATGATGCTGCATTACACAGTGATTAGGCTGCAACCTTCCAATGTTTTCAGCAGACTATTTCCCTACTGATCAGAGAATTGTGCGAGGACATTAGTCACCGCTGTCTTATTTTCCTCATGACCTTGGGTGATGTATTGCTTTCATTATCTGCTGATGTACTCGGGATGTTCATTATGCGGTGTTTTGATATTGTGGCCCTGTCGCTCTGTGTTTGGCTTCTCTCCAGGTGTGAGCAGCAAGGATGTGGATGAGCTGCACGTCTTCCTATTGGTCTGTGGCCTTCGGAGAGTCAAAGACCCCCTCTATTTAGTGGAGGTTTTTTCAGGTATATTGTGTAATCTATTATGTTTGCCATTTATTTTACACATGTACCTGCAGTTGAAAAACTTACAAAAAAAAAAAGGGGGTCTTTTTTTCCAGCCAATGTAACTGGGGATTCAGGTAAACTCTCAATCCAGGAAGGCTCTCTGAATTTATTCCTGCCTGTGGTAGAGGCAATGTCTTCATTAATTAAAAATGATGGTAGATCTCTACGGCGAGGTTGCACCTAATTTAAAATTTATGTGAAACTGCTGTGAGATTGTTCAAGCAGTGCTTTGGGTTGTGTCCTGCCTTTGTAGCATATCTTTTTTTGGATGATGATCTTATAAATTTGTGATATTTCAGAGAACTTTCTCTGATAGGCGAGTGGTGACATTGTTAAATCTTCTTGTTTTATGTGACCTTTATGGCATGCAGTTATGGTAATCAGACAGCACTAGAAGGCATCAAATTATGTACTTTAGATGTTTGAGTTTTCACATATATTTTCTTGGAATTAATTCATTCTGTCTTCTTAGTTAAAAATCACACCATATGGTCTTCTAAACAAACATAGCTGTACTATATGCCAAACAACTTTGCTGTTATGAAAAATCTGCCGTTGTTCTCACCGCCCTCCGTGCATTTTGGTTGTCACAGCCAGTTTTGTTATGTGTTTTTCAGAGTGGCACTGTGAGAATCTGCTCAATGTGCTGGTCATTATTGGGCCAAGAGTAAGTACGCGCTAACTGTACACAAATCAGTTTTATTATTTTCTTCTCCCCACCTGTCATGTGTCTCCCTCTGCGCCATGACTCTATCTGCACTGTGGAAATTATCTTGAAACCTCCCCTGGGAAGTCAGGCAGCCTCTAATTGGATGTAGGAGAGACACAGGCTTTAGCTGTTTAGCTGGAATTAGCGGCCGAAAAGTCTACTGCAAGCTGAGGAAGGGTCAGGACCACTAGTTTAGCTGTTTGTTTGTGTGTCTCACCTTCTGTATTCTTCATATACTAAAGCCTTGCCTCCTTCAGATAAACACTTACCTTTCACTAAGGACCTGAATAGAGCCAGCTCTTTTTAATCCACGTAAACAGTGTCTATAGAGTAGTTGAAAATGTGGTAAAGTTAACAGTAGCTTGTCACACATACGTTTGACCCTGCAAGACATTGATTGCACATACACAGCCTGTGTGGATTAATGTAAAAGTCAGTTAAAAAAAATGAGGGAGGGGAAAGCAATTGAGCTCTTCCAGCCTGCCATGATTTATGAGATTCATGAATCAGCTAGTCAGCCAGGCAATCAAATCAGTTTTTAAACATTCAGTGCAGTTTTTTCTTTCTTTCTCTTTTTACTGTGATTGCACTTATATCTTTTAATTTGGTCTTTTTAGTCCATCAAATAGAAGTCACATCCTGGCCACCAGCAGCAGCAGCCACTTCAGACTTCTCTTTCCCCCCGTCATGTAATTTTCAATCTCTTCCTCATTGATTTCTCTGCATGCACGTCTTCATCTCCTCTTCCACATGACTTGCTTTGATACGACATCAATGTACAGTACTTTAGCGTCTGTTCTTCCTTTCAAACAGCGGTGTCAGGCAAAAGGTACGCTCAGCTTTAGTTTTGCTCAAAAACAACTCAATTAGACATGGCCAGGGGCTTATACACTGTCTCACTTCCACTTCTTGCTCAGTTGTGCTTTGTTGTTGTTTGATGAAATGGTTCAGTGGAATCGAAGACGTGCGATTCATTTCGACACCCCTGAATCACAGCGGAGGCACGGTTATTTGTCTGAAAAATGAAAAGCTACTGTAATTATTATTGTTTTGGGTTTTTTTTTTTTTTGTTTTTTTTTTTGTATGACTGCCAAATTGTTCTGTGTTAATTATAGGGTTTTACTTTTGGCTAAAATATTAGCAGTATAAATTACGTTAAATGGATTGAAAGTAAAAATGCAGTCAGGAGATAGAATGAGATGTGCCTCGCTCAGACCACCATGACAGACTATAAATCCACAGCTACTTCAGTCAAGTAATAAGCGCTCTGGCCGCACAACATCTGTCATTAAGAAGAAGATTCAGGTCAGTTTGTCAGTGATAACACATCTCACTGCCCTGCAACTGGGTTTTAACGAACACAATGACGTCTACATTCTGTTCGTATTATTGAGCCAAATGAATGTTGTGTATTAATTTGTGCTCTCAGCTTCCTTAAAAGAACACACCAGTGTAATCAGGCAGTTAAGTGCTGACAGATTTACTTGGACAAACATTTTTATCTTCCTTCCTTTTTCCGATTGGTCATATTTGGGTTGAATTTCTCCATGCCATTGCATCATTTGAGCTTAAATCTTTGTCAGTATCTTTTTTAATAATACATTGCTTGATAGATGTGAAATGTTTTTCTCAATTTCTGATGACACCAAAGTGTTTCCTAGATTGTTTCAGATGGCATGCGTTTCGAAACAACTCTTGATACAAAAGTGTCAAGAGCTATAAAATGAAAGACACTAAAATAGCAGCTTGCTTGGTAGCATCTTTGACCCAAATTTCTACATTTGACTTTTCTGCATGCTTACTGATGCAGGCAAATCCCACATTGCAATTAATCAGATTGGCTAGCCACCCCACCCTGACCCCAATCTCTGAAAATACAGGATTTTCATCCTTATCATGAGTCTCATGATAACAATTATTAATTGTGTCATTGTTTTTGTTTTTTTCCCCCCTTTCGATTAAGTCATTGCCGCCATCTTTGTTGATAATAGAGCCTCTGACAGCCAGTAAAAGAACTTCTCTTCTCTTGATTGTTTTTTTTTTTTATTTTTCCAGATTGATCCTGTGTTTACTGGTGAAGTGGAAGCTGTAGTCAGTAGGTAAGGCTTCTGCTTTGTACTGGAACTGCCATTGCTATGTTGCTTTTGAAGCCTGTTTAAGCTTCTGTGTCTCTGAAGAAGAACACAAATACATCTAAGCTAATGTACCTCACTTTTATCTTAACCTGCTGTGAATGGAAAAGAATATCTGAGCTGCATTCCTTCTTTCCCTTTCTGTCCTCCCACTCTCAAGTCTTGGCCGATCCTTCAGTTTTTCGCCGACGGCCCTCACCATAACAAAGATCTTTGCGGCAGGAAGCTGCCCTGTCTGGTTAAGATTTTACCTGGACACTCCATGCGTGTTATGCATTGTGCAACCATGTTTCCTACCCTTAGCTTGTCACTGCTGTTGAGCATCATTCACGCCTCCATGAGCTCTGAGTCACGCAGAACTGTGCTTTTGCCAATGCTTTTTTGCAGAACAGCAGGGGTCTTCTTGGCCCAGGAGAGGAGCCAACAGGAGCTTCATGCTGTCATGAGAAGGTGCTCTGCTGTGGTCAACAGCTCCGTCTCAGAGGGCATGTCAGCAGCAATCTTGGAGGTAAATATCTTTGGGGTTCATGGGTAATTGGACAGCAGCATGTTCATACTTCAGCGAGGATAAGAGTTTGGTCATGGGGATTGGTTTTATCAAGGTATTTAAACAGATTTTGTCATCTAAAGCTTTTTTTTAGAGCAACCCGAACTATGTAAATATGTTACTGCAGTTCTTTTTTCTTTTTTTTTTTCTAAATCTCAGATTGTTGCTTCGCTGCAGTGTTATCAGGCCACTTCAGGGACAATTACCCAAATTAATTGCCAGACTAAAATCTTCCCCTTACTGAGAAAGCAAAACCTCCAAATCCACTTAATCTCTCTTAAACACTGTCAATTAAGACAATCCACAGTAGGCTTAAAGTCTTATAAGTATGTTAGCATGTCTCACTCAACAACCTGCTGAAGGTATTAGTCGATACAGATTGTTAATTCTGAAAGTGCACTGAAGAGCACAATAGCCTGGCAGTTTGGTTTTCAAGGTTTTTACGTGTTTTCCTTCTAATATTGATAAACTGAGCAGAGGACTTGCATTTATTGCTCTCTGCTCCAACAGGCCATGGATCTCGGAGTACCTGTGTTGGCCAGGGATATTCCAGGAAATGCAGCTGTGGTAGAGCACGAGGTCACTGGCCTGCTGTTCTCTTCTCCTCAGGTACGGAGAGAGATACTGACCAGACCACCACACAGGTTAAATCCTGTTCAGCCCTTTAGCCCGTACACATCGTCTGTGTGGTCGTGGGAGTGCAGAGGAGCTCTCTCCTCAACTGACCAATAGCACCATTTATAGGTGATACCAGAACTCTGACTCAGGGAAAACTGTCTCTCTCATGTTATACTGCTTAATTTTTTCTTTTCGTTTTTTCATAATTCCAATCAAATCATTATGAAATGCAAAAATGTAACATGTGAAAATATAAAGTGTTATATTTTAGTATACGCTACATCAGGTGCTTAAGTTAGATTCAAAAGGAATAACCTTTTAGAGACAGAACAAAGTTATCACATTACCATTCACTGATGCAACAGAGCAGCAAACTACAGAGTGCAAAATGGGGAGTCCCCACGAGAGCCATCCAGTCTGATATTTAATGAGGTTTGATGCAACGGGAGAGGAGCATAGGCTAATGCCAGTTGACAGAGGGCTTAAGCGTGGGGCTGTCAAGACACCATGCTGTAGCGTGATGTTGTTGTGATCGCGGAGATAAGTCCTCTCTGCACGTGTGCTCAGATGAGCCGCGAGTAGGAAGCTCACGCAGATGGTTGTATCAACTTGGGCCGGATCAGCTCCGACCTCAGCCAGGACTAATGGGCAGCAAGCGCAAGTCTTTCAGCTGTCCTTGCAATGTATCGAACTAATTTTATTATATAAACGCTGTCATACTGATCGACAGATGGTTTCAAGTTTGTTCACTTGTCAAAGGAATTATATAATGTTTGGCCATCAAGAAACTGGACAAGTGAAATAAACACTTAGAATAGAAAAATTGCCTCTTTTGTCTGGTTCTGTAATTTGCACCAACAGTGAAGTGATTATAAGTACTCTGCTCATAAGTTGAGCTTTAATCCTGTTCCTGAGGATTTATAGTTCTCATATGGCTACACAGAAGAGCCGTTTCCCCACCAAGAGCCTCTCCAGACATAATCACATCACTTGAAGTGAAGTAAAGTGAAGTGGCCTGCTGACTGGCGGTGGCTAAAACTTTGTGTGCCCATTGGCTCTCTGCAGTTCGTGCTGGCTGCCATATTGCAAGAACACTTCAAGGCACTTTGACATCATTCTATTGGAGGCTTTTCTCGACCTGCTGGGCCAGCAGATGAGCAACTAGGATTCCGGATGCTGCATGACTGCATCGCATCTCACTCCATGCTCAGCAGTGGCACAGTTACTACTTTTTTAATTGTCAAATTTTCACCCTCAATCTTCTCCTCCCAACGTCCCCGTGACAGCTGGTTTGGCAGGTTTTGTTTCACTGCAGACTCTCCTTTGTTTTAGTTTTAGTTTTTTTTTTCCCCCCATGATTCAAAAGCAAATGAGAGGTGGCAGCTATTAGAACAGCCTGAAAAGGTGTATTGGACATCCGTATTTGGATCAGGAGCCACAAATATCTCTTTCCTTTGGCAATGCACTGGCACTTTTAAAATATTTACTAAACGATGCAAAGGCTTCTATCTCAGTTCTGTTCTTGTGCCTCGGATTATCTTTTATGCTGAAAAACATATCTCCAGGCACCTTCACTGGCAAGCTTTTAAGTGGCATTTGGCAGTAAATGAGACTCATTTTGCCTTCTCCTTGCCAGGAATTTGTGCATCAATCTCGGAGGCTGTTGTCAGATCATGTGCTGAGAGAGAGAGTCGTGAGGAATGGAAAACTCTACGTGGAGAAGCATCACAGCCTTAAACAGGAGCGGGAAACCTACCAGCGACTGGTGGGCACGCTACACCGAGCATAAGGTCACAGCAGCCAGCGCCACACTTTCTCAGGAAGTACAACAGCAGAGAAGAAGATATGACAGTGGTGTGTTCACTTTATATTGAGGTTCTTATTACAGGTGCCTTTGTTTGAGTAAAGTCAAATGCTTTTTGGGACTATGCTGCAGAACACTTTGCACCAAGAGTTGAAATTCTTGTCTTGTTTACATATATTATGCACATTATTTCAATGATGTACTGTTATTTATAGTTGTTGTAAATATAACATAATAAAGGGATCTCTTGTCTATTCATTATATTCAACAAACGACTCACTGTTTTGACTGCTAATCTGAAGAAACAGCTAAAGTCCTTTCAAAGCTATTTACTTTGTTCACATGAAGACTGTTGTTTGTCAGACTTGAAAAGATTTAGAAATTCTTTTTTGTTTACTTTGATGTGCACTGCAGGAACTCTCCATGCTTTATGCCGTCCCATGAATGTTTAATAAATGTCTTGAATTGGGTTGCAGCTTATAAAGGACCCTGCAACAAAATTAATTTGTTTAAGGTGCAGTAGCTAATTGCCTGTTGAAAAAGCAACACGCAAATTGCAGAATAACAGATTTTCACACAAAAAAAAAAAACACTGTTTAGACAAACTGAAAAACAACCTTTAAGATCACATATTTTAATGAAAAAGGGAGATCATTTTAATATACAAATAAAGAAATCTTTTATATTGGATGATTAAAAATAAAAAACAAATATTTGTATTGGTATTTTTAATCAAAACCAGATTTCTGGTGAAACCTTAATTGTGTGACTGAGATTTGTTATACATCTATTTTCAAAATTTGGGATTTTTTTCTGTCATCAAAGGGTTCTAGCATGTGAGTGCACAAATTTAAATATCCACATGCAACATTGACATTTGGTGACTTTAAACATTGTGTAAATAAGAGTCAACCTTTCAGCCAACTAAAATATCTTCATACTGATTATCTTTCCAATATCAACAATAATATACAGTACATGTACATGTAAAAGGCCTTAACAGGTCATGAAATGTAGAGGAGAGAATTTCCAAAACCACATATTCTTTACAGTTGTCAAATTCGACAAAGGCATTGAGGTGATCAAAGCCACACCTACTGAACGTGTAAGGTCTGATCGTAGTTTGTATTACAAGTGGTCCCCGGGCTCTGTGATGGGCACTTTAGGTTGATCCCCACAACTGTTCTCCTTTCCGACCCAGTGGATGCCGTGGCCGTTCTCTCTGGGTGGGACACGTGGTGAATGTTGGCGTTCTAGTGAGGAGAAGGTAGTGAACTGCACTCTCTTTCTTTTGCTTGTGGGTGAATGGAGAGACTCGGTGTGCGAAGGTTTGCTTCTGAGGGACCCCACACAGCTTAGGGGGGAGTCTGTGACAGGGGTCAGGCAACTGGTCCTTCTGGACAGAGAGGAAGTCTTATCGGGCCCAATGTCTATCACAGTGGTTGCCGTCTGGGAGTCTTGCTGGACCGGGCTGCCTGGCACACTCATCACCAGCTCGGCATCGGTGCCGAGCCACACCCAGTCGTGCCTGTGCCCTGTGGGCTCCTGGCCATGAGAGGGAGGCTTCTTGTGCCTGAACTTGATAACATATGAGATACAGTTCACCAGAAACACCAGAATGGCGAGGCAAAAGACGCCCAACAGAGCGTACATGCCAATCTCCAAGTCTGTGAGAGGCCTATTGACCAGCACGTCTTCACCACCAATATCTACCTCCTCTGTGTCCTGCCCAGGGATCTCTACCTTCGAAGGAAAGTTATTGTAATTTACAAGATTTCCTGGAGCTTTCACGGTGCTAGTAAAACTAACACTGCTCATGTCCTCCACGATCATATTGTCTGATCCGTATGCTTTGCTGCTGTCAATGGGGCTGTTCATCAGACTGACATTCACTCCTCTGGTCGGACTTCCGGGGTTTCCTGAATTACTGGTCTTACCGACTCCTCCGAGGCTGCCGCTGGTTATAGATGTCCTTTCCGTGGATTTGATGGTGGTTGTGATTTTCTGCATGGCACTCTCCTCTCTGTCTGAATTGGAGTTTCGTTGTGGCTTCCTCGTCCTCCGTTCACCATCCAGCTCTTCCCCATCATTCCCGTAGTCGCTGCCATTGTCCTTGTTGCTCACGGTGCTGCTGTCCAAGCTGCTGGGGCTGCCATCTGCGCGCCGAACATTCACCTGAAATTTGACCTTGAGGCTGCCATTGCCCACCGCCACTGTACTTTTGCGCTTGGATTTCTGGCAGGCCTCACATATGGACATCTCCACTCTGACCAGGACACCTTCACCCTCTCCCTCTGCCACCACAACTGGAGGGGTGCCCTGAACGGACACCACCCCCTGGTCTAGAGATGTCACGGTCACACGGTGGTAGGCTGGATCATAGATATCAAGAGGTGTTTGGTTGCCATCACTGAACTGTATCCAGGCACTGACCAAAGCTTCCTGTAGGGAGCAGAAAATGTAGAAATTGTTATTTGTCTCTGGAACTATATGTTGGTCTTGAAGAAATTATATTAAAAAAAAATAGAAAAGCACTTCAAGAGCGCAGACCTCCACCAAATATTTTCAATGTTAAAATTTACCAACTTCAAAGTGCCGCCATATCGTTAATCTGGATCAATAATTGATGATCCAGTTAATTATGATCTCCAAGAGATATGATTATTTGAAAACGGCTCAATGATAAGTAAAGGGGAAAAACAGGATTTTTGATATGTTTTTGTATCCAGACGGTTATCCGGATCACTCTCAAAATGTCATGGAATCTAAGTTGGGTCAAGACACATCTTGGGAATTTTTTTTAGGAAGATCCCGTCAGGAGTTTTTGCATAATCCTGCTAACAAACAGACAGATAGACAAACCCTGGCGAAAACATAACCTCCTTGGCATAGGAAATAGATAAAAAAAATACAAATACCTGTTTGGGGCTCTGTAGCACCTCTTGTGTGGTTGTGGTAGCCAAAATGGCTCTGTTGCTTCCAGGACTGAGCTGTAAGGTCATTGAGAGGCCAGTGACCAGTTGGACACCCAACTCTGTGATGGTCACTTTGTCATCCACTACTTGGATTGTTGTTTTACCCAATATAGCATCAGACAGCGGAGAAAACACCTGCCGCACAAAAGCAGAAAATTGGGATGTGTAAGAATATATATCCTCAAAAAAAAAAACATATCCAGGCTACGAGGCTTAAAGTAAGACATGATAAAAAGAAAATTTTAACTTTTAATTTCAAACATTAGTCTTTTAACTCAGTTCCATCCAAGCATTGGTTAATTTTAGTACCTGAATGGTCGTAGTCCCAAGGTCTCTGCCCGACAGCACTCGTCCTCCCTGTAACCTTGCCACGCGAGGGTCCTCCACCTTCATGAAGTAACGAACCAATCTTGTAACATCCACCTGCCAGTCAGAACCCAGGAAGTAGGCTTTAGGATCCCGAGGGTCTCCCTGCTCAGCCACAAAACTGGTTAGCACTCGAACCAGTGCGTGCTGAAACTGCAGCATGCAGCCCTTCCCCTTCCGGTCGTCTTCTTCGCTGTTCCAGCCAGATCTGCTACAAGTAGAGAAACAGCCATGCTGGTCACACCTGTCACACAGTAACTGTTTACACCTGCTAGACTCCAATCACTCAGCACCCTCTCTTTGCTTGATTGGATCACATCGAGCTACTGCAGTACATTATGTAATGGAATCAAACACCTAAATCCATGCAGAGATATGATTTGGATTTGTCGGGTGCTTTTTGAATTCACAGCTAGAAAACAGATAAAGGGAGTTTTTATGGATGACAAACAGCCTAAGTCTTTCACCTTTTTGAGGTCAGGATAGGCACCCTCCAGCTTTTAATCTGGCTGAGCTCTGTGTCGGACGCTTCAATCTGGAGGGGGAGCTGGGGCATCCACACATTCAGCTCAAGCTGAGCGCTCAGGTAGCTGTAGGTGAAGTTCACCATCATCTTCACCTTGCCCTTTGTCTCCTTGCCACTGACAAAAACATAGTCACACCGGTCTGACACCTGGATAAAAGGAGATAATACACAAAGTAAGCAATCCATCACAAGATGTATATCTTATTTTAATTCCCCAGATAATATCAAAGCGTTTGTATAAGTGCGTTCGTGTAAACAATCTATATCAAACCCAGAGTGACATTCTTATCGGTGAAGGAGACATTTGTCATGTAACCAACAACAAAAAAATAATCAAATATTCCCATAAAAGTCTTTATATTAACAAATAGGCCTTCTTACAACAACAAATGGCTTTGCAGGAGTTTGCCATTGCATGTGTTACCACGGTAATGTCAGCTGGCTGTAATAAACCACAGCGATGATCACCGGTCCGAAGCGGGAGGAGAAGACAGCATTGCAGTTTTATGTTAATCAAAATATCATGCAGCGCTGTGCTGAACGTCAGTCCTTCACAGCCAAGTGCGTTCATTACTGCATGATTTCAAAGGTGACCTTTGTAAGTTTGGGCAACTGCTCAAAGATCGGGTGAACATTTTAAGACATGTGTCGGGAGGGTTTCCGAGGTCCTCTTAACAGCCTCTCAGCTGCTTTAAACAAATTGGATAATTAACACAACATTGAAATTCAGTCACTAGCTGGTGGAGCTGCACGGGGGAATGGACAGGAAAAAACAGTGACTTTGACAGATAGCCTAAGGAGGAATACGAATAGCAAATAGAGTCTCACTCTCATTTGCGTGAATCTAACGGCTAGCTAGGGGATGTGCTGTCACAGGAATATGCTATTTTTGTGCCCATCTTGTGCCATCATTGCATCTGAGCGTCACTCAACCATAACCACTGCTCTGAAATGACCACATCACTATGTGTCATCCTTGCTGCCAAGTGAGGTACAAACGCCACTTCTCTACAAATAATCCCATGCTCTAATTTACATGCAAACAGAAAATTTACTGCAGAAAATGTTGTGCTGAATGCCGTGAATAGTTGCCAGGAAATAATGTCTAAAGCAAGCTTGGAACAGTGGACATGGGATGATTTATTTTAAGTAAAGTTGTGTCTAGCTCTCATGGTTTTATTCAGTGTGGAGGCAGTCAACCAGTCATCCTTGATCTGAGGCAATTTGCTCTTTTCTTTTTCTTTCTTTTTTTTTAAGAAGCACCTTCCAAGAGCTCCGCTGAACTTAAAATGAGCCATGTTCAAATAATATTCTGAAGCATCAGCTAAAGCGGGATGCCATTTCAATGTGCCATCCGCCCACTCATCCCGGTCACAGTCCTGTTCTGTGGCCAATAATATCAAGCACTCCGTGTTTCGGGTGTGAAAAAATATATTTATTTAAAATGGGATTTGACTTTCATCACTGGGTACAGTATTAACAGACAGCCATAAATTAAAAAGGCTGAAATCCACACTTGACACAACTGTGACTGTAGTTTTTCTAGAAAAAATAATACAAGTAAAAAAAAAATTAATTAATTATGCCAAATGAATACATGTATTTGAAATGTGTAAATTGGGGCTGAGTTGTTTTTCTGTACAAAAAATCATCAAATAAGCACACGTTTAAGTCTGACATGTTTCTGTTTCAACCATCAACCCTTCAACCCAGAAGTGACAAAGAGAGTGCCTTCAGATATCTCAACTCTCAAGATCATTTGTGCACATTTCCGAAACCTTTTCACGACAGCAGATTATATTTAGTTTTTCTATTGTTTGTTTCATGAGCTGTCCATTCTAGACAAATCCTTCCCTGTCTATCACGAACAGATTTGATACTCTTCAGGCACACCAGAGGAGAAAAGATATCTGAATTGAGCTGTTAGACTAAGAAGATTAAAGGGAATATTTGCGACTCAAGCTTGTATTTGGTCAGCAAATACACTATGAGCTACAATAAGCTTAGAAAAACAGCAAAGACGGCTACATTACAGAATTATTTAGTCTATATCCATCCCCTTGACATCCACCACTAATCCTGCTTTTCTTATAACTGACACCAATCTGCTCCTAATGCATGTACACTCACTGCATATCCTACACTAAGAGGTGTTTTTTCGCACTATGTAAAGAGATATTTCAAATGCAACACTAACTTAATTTACCAGCTGAGACATCAGCTGTTTGTCAAGGCCCATTTTGGGTGCTATTTGACCGTGTAAAAAGTGAGGCTGGAGTCCACTACATGCCTTTATTCTTTGTTTATCTCTGGCAAATATATTCACAGCCTCTGACCTGAAGGGCCAGGGGCCTGACTTTCAATTTTCATCAGTAAACAAAGCCGGCTTTTGGCAGTCAGCCGTGCACAGGTTCACAGGATAAAAGGGACAAGCCATGGGATGGGAGCACAGTGGTAGACTGCGAGGTCATTTGTGGTGAGCAATTTAGCACAGTAGCTGTTCATTGTCGGGAAGATTGATGGGTGATGTTGTCTGGGCCCGGCTAATAGTTTGTTTTACCATGTGGAAGAGAGACAGAGCAGAAGTGACTTTCGAGCAACTTATTTGTCCGTGGCTGTCCTTCCCATGGCACACAAGCCAACCTTTCCCCTGTGGAGCATTTCTTTTAACAACCTCTCCAAATTGCCCTCTGTCCCTCAGCATCAGAGAGGCTGGACGAGACGCAAACAACTCTCATTGTTCTCCGCTATAATTTATGATCTGTTATTGAACAGTTTTCCATGAAGGCACCACAGCAAACATTCAAGTCAAATACTACCTTCAAACCAATTATCACCATGCTTGTCACTCTCATTTATAAACATTGGACCTATTGTATTTTACAGATGTGAAAACCAAAAAAGCTTGACATAATGCATCCGAAGCATATTAGAGGAAATTCTACCTTGAGAACATCTTCATCCGTGGAGCCACAATCTGTGTAGTCGGATACATCTGTGATGACTCCGTCCTCTTCCACAGCTACTGTCCTCACAGGCATGACCACTTTCTTTCCAGTCAGCACGGCTGTGTTCAGGATCTCTGTGTCCTGCAGAGACATTGATGGAAAAATGAGGTACAGTCATGAAATAAAGAAACATCTCTCTTCAAATAATAATTCAAGCCGATATCCCTCTCAGACGCAAAACATCTTTTTTTATTTTGCATCTTTAGAGATACAACAGCCAAAAAGCAACCTGTTCTTTGGGAGCGGAGTAATATATGCTATTACTCTATGCAGGTAAAGTAGAAGGCTGGGTGACGCACTGACTCATCAGTGTCGTGAAGAAGGCCGGTTGCCCTTTGCGAAGCCAGAAGGAGAGCAGAGTTAAAACTGGGTGACGGCCAGGTCACCTCATGGACGAGGAAGCTAATCTTGGATTCCTCTGCATAGGCCTGTCCCTCAAAGGGATGCAGTATCACCTCAGACTTGTCCAAATAACTGGAGACGAGAGTAGAGATTCTCCACACGTATACAGGGCAACCAGTTGTTTAATGCTCACTGTATCATTAAAAAAAATAGGGCAGCTGCAGCAGGAAGAGCAGACAATTGTCTCTAAATGGCTGGGTTGGTGGTTAAATCCTTGCCTCTTTCCGTACTAATGTTAGTCGTGTCCTACCATAGATGGATGTATCTATCCGTCATAGGTTAAGCAGCTTAATAGGTGAGAGTAGCAAAATTATATAGGACTCTGTGTATAAATTGCTCCATGAATGCAGCGCTTTTTTGTGCTAACACAAAGAGTGAAATTAATTTCTCAGGATACGGCAGCAGTAGTTATGGGCATGCGTGCTTAGACAGGCATACATAGTGTATGTGTGCATGCTTGGATAATCAAAGCAGAAAAATAAAGCAGATGGATATGTGCTGCCCTCTCAAAAAAAACAGAAAGAAAGAAAAGCATACTGTTTTAAATGAAGTTGAAATAATGGAATATCCTATGTGTGAATTAGTATGAGAGCACTGCAGAGCAGCTTGGTTGAGTTCCGTGAATGATCGGCTAAATCAAATTTAAAGAGACACTTGGCCAATCTCTGTATGAAAATGAAGCAGATGGATATGTGTCCCTTGACTGGAAAACTGGTTTAAATGGACCTGAAATAACTTGACTTTTTTTCCCCCCCAACTAAAGCCAACGATCAGAGGGTTCTGTCAGGGAGGATTTTGCCATTATATAGAAGTATTGAGCAGTGGTACGAGTTGGAGTTCATGGAGCAAGGATAAGAGTGATCAGTCAACGCTAATGTCCCCTGGAGCCAACCATCAAATCTCTTCATGTTTGGCCGCCGGCCTGAGGTCAGCTTCTAATCCACAAGAGAGATGAACGATGTCAAATTCAAAAATCAGGATACTGAGCATGTCCTCGTAACTTCAAGCGCCACAGGACCGTAATGATCGGAATCCAGCAAATAGTTTGTGAAGTGCGAGTAACATACCACTTAAAATATACAATAATGAATAGTGATTGACTTTTTATGGAGAAATCTCCTATAATAAAGTTACCCCTTCAAAAAACATTCCAGTGAGAGAAATAACTCGATGCAATAATGTACTGTAATTCAAAGTTATGTAATGTCCCATAGAAGTGAAAATTAGAGTATGGATCAGTTATAGAAGTGGCATGATAAAGAGTCCCAAGGCATGGAAACAGAAGCGCACGAAGCAGCTGTAAAGCAGAACGGATGACCACATATTGCACGCCAGAACAGAGAAGAGAAACATCAGCAAGCTGACAGTCAACAACACAAGGTCACTGTGTGCTCAAAATAGAACCCATTTACTAAACAATCTGAAGCATATCCAGCCTTCTGTGTATGCAAACCAGACAGGGATGGATCAGACCAAAGTGCATTTTATGATATTCTCGTGCACCAACGCTCAAAGGATGCTGTCTAAGGATTGTATTCGGTCATCTGAAACGCTGCCGTCAGTAACATCACTGATGGTTTCGATAAGTATTGGGTATAGCTGACAGGTAACTCACCATTACAAGAGGAGCCAGGCCCACAAAGTCTCTCTGAGTGGTGTAGATCCTCATGGCACCTTCATTTTTGGCTACGGTCTTGGAGGCGGCAGGCAGCTCCAGTTTCCATATGATCACCTGACTGTCGAGAGGACTGCTGAGCTCCTCCACCTCAAAATCCATCTGAAGTACCTCCGTTAGGCTGCTTTCAAGCCTGGATGGCAAGCAAAGAGATAAAATACATAAAGTAAGGTACATAACACTTTTAATGGTATTACAGCGAATTAAAAAAATTTGAAAAAAAAATCATAAATTATTAATCCCTTTGTGGGAATTCCCTTTTTCTGCATTCACGCATGCAGAAGTGGAGCCACGTCAGGGGGCTCCATGGAGATGATGGGGGTCGAGAGTCTTGCTCACTGACCCACAGAACAGACCTGTCCGCTTGTAGGATCTGAAACCTGTAAGCATGCGTGAGGCCACCACTGCCCCATCATATGTCAAGAGAGGCTAAAATGTTACAGCAACATCCCAATGTTCATTTTAACATTCTGTGCAGGCAAATTATTGCATTAAAACATTCTATGCTTGCAGGGAATCAAATTTGTTTTTTTTTTTGTACATTAATGGGCAAACGAAATAGATACATATTTCCATCACAGCCTCTGATGTTTAATATGAAGTCTCAATTTGTAAGCTCTCACTTTATGTTCCTAAAGAGACAAGTACTGTATATCTGCAGTGCTTAGATGGCTGCATACTCTGCATCACTGCTCAATGGCTCAGTGCTCTCGGCACATTACAACTCAAGACAGATCCCGAATCCAGGCACCGGAGACTAAAGAGCGTGATTAATGTAAACACACATTGCATTAGGATGTTTGAATTATCATTTTGAAAATCTTATCAGGAGTCGACAAATACCTGTCAACAATAGAGACAGGTATTTGTTTCTTAGGTGTTTGGTATCGTGAGATTTCAGTCCTCAGCTGATCTTTATTGACGTAACAACACTCTCAACCCACAGCTATATTTGTGAGTGGTGTCCACCAATCAGCAAACAGGTACTTGACAGGTGGGGTTGTGGTGACATTTTATTTGTGCAGTCCTCCATTCATCCGTCTTCTATATGGATTTGTCCTACATAGGATTAAAACTGACTGTGGGAAAAGGCAGGGCGCACCCTGGACAAGTCAGCAGTTCATACATGAAGAATCACACATTCACACCTCCGCTGTTTTTTTAAAGTCTCCAATTAACCTCAAATCCATGTTTTTTATACTGTGGGGAGAAAATGGAGACATGAAGGTCCAACCCTGGATAAGAACCTCTCTCATAAGGCAATGGCGCTCACAAACACTCAACTTCATCGTAGTGTGTCAACAAAACATAAGCAAAAATATAAAGATTAATATCCCTCTTGAATAAACAGACTTGAGGTATTATAGAGTAATAGTTTCATATAAATTTTATTTACTCGCTTTATTTTTGACACGTCTTGATCTTTTTCAATGAGCCAAATCTGATCATATAAAACTTCCTCATTTCCCTTTTAACACAAAGCTGTTGATTAACGAGTGATGATTTGAGTAAATTTTATGTCCTCCTTTGGCTTAATGTGTTCGTACTACTCATACCATAGACTTCAATTGGAAGCAGACTGTGTCGTTTGGCACACACATCAGAAACTCAGCATGCAAGTATCACATTCTCACTGTCAACGTGAGTTAAACAAGGGAGTTGAAATTATTGATTTTAGGACAGAGGGTGCTGGTCATATGAAAGCTGCTCTATTAGGTAACACACACATTTCAATTGGCTTAATCTGGATATCTTAAACAGATTTTAAAAGTTTTGTTGTTTTCAATGTCATATTTTGACTAATTGACTAACTCCTTCAATTAATGATGCTTTACATGCTGTAACATTAAGCCTATGTGTTTCAAATTTTCTCATGAACGTGTCTCGACAAGTTAAATTCAATATAGCAACACCAATGTAGAACCTTCTGACCAGATTAAAAATAAATATAGCGTAGTGATGTTAAATTATTGATGAATCAGAATGCATAAACAACAGTTCCACTACACTATATGCACAATGAGCAAGACAATGAACTCTAAGCAGCTTTATTATGTGAATTTGATCATCAAACATCAAATCTGCATTTGAAAGAAGATTGTAGAAGATTGTTGCGATGGAGAGTGGAGTTTTGGAGCTCCGTATTCATTGTGACATGTTTTGAATTCGGCCCCATGGATAGCAAGGACGCACATTTTTTAGGACAGGGATATGATTGTAGTAGTTGTGACAAGACGCAGCCCCCTTTCCTTTCTAGCTTTGAAGACGACTTTGCATCTCAGGGCATTTTTCACAAACCAAACTGAAAAAGAACAGATCTGAATTTCTTCTTGCTGACCTAAGCCTGGAATGGCCTGCAGTGTTAAATGTGAGCAAAATAAAAGGCGATCCGAGGACAGTGGCATCCTCCAAATAACAAAATATAAGCCTTTGCAACTTATAATGACTTTTCAGTGATGCCACCTAGAACAAAGTGTCTAGCTATGGATTCAATTTTCTCCCATGGCCCAAGTTAGAATACTGGGTTTTATTTCTGTATTGAACAACAAGAGAAGATATATTGTTGGACAAAAATACAATAAGCATGCACATAACCACAGGGACATTATCGGACTCTCTGCATTTGCGTGCATGTGTTATAGATCTGCGTCAGCGTACTGCAGAGACGCAATAAGTCCTTTTTACTGCATGAAAATGACCTCAAAGAGGCTGCACACCAGAAGCCTCCTGCTCCGAAGCAACAACAGTAGGAGAAAGTGCAAATCATTTTTTGTTAATCCTCCATTAAATTTGAGACTCAACAACAATACACACAATGATACTCTGTTACATCAACACCTTTTAAAAGCAAGACAGACACTTATTGTAATTCAATAATATGAACATATTGCACAGAGACCTGAGATTAAAAGATAATAAATGTGTTCAGATCAAGTATCAAAACAAGATATATGCATGGATACATCTATATCCTTTTAAGTCTGCATTAACACAGATATCCATAAGAAAAGCTACTTCATCTTACTATTTACACCACTGTTGTTCTCGCAATGCTTGCAGGCAATGATACTTCAACTACTTGTTTATGGCCGGCAGTGTCTGTGAGTTGCATTGGTTTAATATTAAGATCCAAGGCAAACCTTTGTGATGGGGAGGATTAAAAAAAAAAACCTTTAATGTACAGATATGGCAAATACTTTTAGTGCTCACTAAAGCCAGGGAGGCAAAACGTCAGAGAAATCCCCTCAGTGGTGTGACAGTAGACGCTCTCGGCAGGGGTTCACTGAGTTTCATGACATTTTAGAGAGGATTAACCAAAAATGATGGTGTCAAAAAATATGTTAACCCATAAAGAAGTTGTAAAAAAAAAACAATGTCATAATCCATGTAAAAAGGGGAAACAGCTAAATGAGGTCAACACAATATTGACAACATAAATTAGGTCGGCAGGCAATGCAATCTGGGTTTGGAGCAAACTAATCTGAACCTGCATGAAGCTTTTAGAGTTAAAGTTTTTGGTATCTGGGCTTTTTCTTGTGCATGTTGGGTGTATGCTTTTATTCTTCATCAGTTTTGCAGTTTTATATTTAAACAAATCTTGGCACTGCTCTTGTTTTTCACAATGAGAAAACCTCCAGTTTGAGTTTCTGTGTACAGTTTGAATGTCCAGTACATGAACACCTTCTTTGTCTTTGGTTTCCTCAGACCACAAACATGCGTTTGAGGTGAACTGGTGCCTCTGAACGGCCTCTCGGTGAGGTGGTTTTCTGTCTCTCTGTATTACCGACCGTCCACAGTGTTCACTGCCTTCAACCATAACCAGCTGGGATCAGCTGCAGCGTCCCTGAACTGGATAAAGCCCTGTAGATTATGGATGAATGGATGGATTTCACCTATAGTCCACATTTTCACTCCTCTTTACCAATCTCGGAGTGCTTTACACGGTCACTTTCACCAATCCACACACAGCTATAGGGACCAATGGCGACAGCTGCCATGCAGGGGGCTCAGACACATGTACAGGCAGAGCTGGGAATCGAACCACTGATAATGAGCACACAAAAACGGTGGGATCACGGTCAGAAGGACCAGTTTGTACTGTATGTGACTTTTTAAAGTATCACGTATCTGTAGTGTGAATTTCAATTAAATTAGAATAAAAACGTTTATGGTTTCTAAAGAATGAATAAAACAGAAACGTCCTCACGTGTCCTTAAATGCCACTGGGAGGTCGGCATCTGTGCTGCTCGTGAGTCTAATGCCCCCACAGTCACCAGATAAAATTCCGTGCAGATATTTGGATTTCCCTCAGGATGAAATTTAATTTAAAAAAAACAAAACAAAAAAAAAAAAACAGCAATAAAAAAAAACGGTTATCCTCTGACTTTTAGTTTAGTGCACTCAGAAAGGCAACATTCCAATTTGTCCCATATACATACTCACAAAGCTAATGTCTGTATCAGCCTGTACTGACCTACTTTGTGTTTACAGTTTATTAGTAGACAATGGTGAGCCCACACACACCAACATAAAACGGTCAGCATGGTTAACCTGCGGAACATCAGTGAACCAGCATTGTGACCTTGTTGCCACGTTGATGCCAGTATTTATCTTTAAGCACCTTTTCATCAAAGTACCGCCTCACAAATCCACCAGCATAGCTGCCTTAGGTTTTTATTCTGTAATATATTTTCCAGGTATTCATGAGAAATTGCACGTGATATTCAAGGACAGAAAGCGAGGTTTCAAAGCTATGTTGGATTTCTGCTTCACAGAAAATGAAAATCTGTTCGGGTTACAAGATACATTTGACAACCGCACATAACAACAAGTAGTTAATAAGCCTGTAAATCTAACGCTGCTGTTGGAAGCAATCGAGCGAGACAGAGAAAGGCTGAAGGAACACGTACTAAACTTTTTTTTTGCCCTGTGTTGTCTGTGCCCTTTTTAAGACAGGTGTCTTGTAATCTCAAGAGGCAGGGCCACGCTTATGGGACTTAACTCTTAATTGAACTCATCTCATCCCCTTTCAATGAAATAAAGCTGCACAGAGCTGAACTTGAAAGGACATCTAAGATAGGCTGGTTGTCAGGGAAAGGTTGTAGCCCTGTTTAATGAGATTAAGGAACAAGTACTGCTTAGAGACCGAAGAGCCGGGTTTGATCAGGCCAACCTGCAGATGTCTT
>OMNM01000203.1:0-10853 GCA_900302745.1 Parablennius parvicornis
GATGATTGATTGTGAGTTTGTCACAGCCCACTGTTCATTTTCTGCAAGACGGCCCAGTCTTATGAGAGGAGAATGCAGCAAATTTCAAACAGCAGCACTCTGGATTATTATTTTAGCTCAGATCGTATTGAGACTGAACAATTGGTCGTCATTACGCAACTTTAATATCGTTGACTATCTCATCGGAACAAGGTCAAGCAGTCAAGTTTGATTTATTTAAACTGTAATCATGTATAAAAAGATGGATTAAGATTAAAAAGTGTGAATTATGATTGCTTTTGTTTTGGTGCACTTGAGTAACTTAAACACTTACACACTTAATGAAAGTTATCCAGCAGTACCCAAACAGTCGAACCAGAGTATCTTCACCTCCAATGTAGCACGACCGACTCAAACTAAATGTTTGACTATGACAAAGGGGGATGAAGGAGGAATTACATCCTGACAGGTTTTGATTTCAAGGAGTGGGATTCAGCAGGAAGAGAAGAGGGAGGGGGTGTTATTCTTCATTCTCTGGAGATTTCATCAATCTTTGTGATAAAGAGCTTTACACTGCAGAGGCCATTACCATTTACACAGCCACCGTACAGCTGGGACAGTGTATGTTTGACGGATGAGTTGATGAATTCGTGAAGATGTTCCCCATGAGAACCAGAAGAGAGAAAAGTAATAACGGATTTGTAATTGCTATTCTAGGCTAAAAGCACAGCCTGATAAAAGTTTTCTCTGTCGTTTTTATTGTTTTTTTATGAATGAATTTGTCATTTTAATTGCATAGTTGCTGGGAAGGCACATTACAAGCACGTAATTACATTCTTCATAGTTCTGGTTTTGAGGGCTTTCTTAACATTTCCATCCAAAAGAGAAAAAGGATCAATGACTGACTAGATGGCAACTAAAGTCATTACATTTCTATCCCAAAAACTACAGCAATCTATTGTGTCTTTGCTGATTATGGCAAGCTTTCTGGATTAGTCATCAAATTTAGAGATGTTAACCCTCTTTCTTGGATTATTTTTGTCTCATCGGCAATCTCAAACTTCGCACTATTTATTTAAAAAAATGCTCTTTTTAAAAATGGTACTAACTCACATATAGTCCGTAAGATCTTAATCCAGGTGACATGCAGTGTTGGTTGAACTTTAACAATACATGAAAGCTGTCCTATGCATGGAAACAATAAATATAGAACGATATTACTTTTTATTTTAATGTACTTATTCCCTACTTTCACTCCAGGGCAGAGAATTCTTCACCATAAAAGTAATATCCTGGAGACGGTGGTGCTTATCAACCCTTCAGATGATGCTGTCAGTACTGAGGTAAGAATCAGTTTTAGCAGTGATCGTTGACATTTCCATTAACTGTCTCATCATCTGTTTTTTTTAAAGAAGGCTTTTCATAAATCCATTAGATAGCTGGTAATGGATTTACTGCTTCATAATTGCAAGTATTCATCCTGACGGTCCCTAATTAGTTTCTGTTGACTGCAAAAAAAAAAAAAAAGCCAGAGGACTACATAAATGCTTCATTTATTCGCAGAAAAACAGGGTTTGCTTTGTGCAGCCGACTTTGATGGAAGAAAGAAACAGGAGGGATAAAAGCACAGACTATATGATTTTTTTTTTCTTTTCTTGTGTCACTGCACCTTTTCAGCATTCCCTCCACCCCCGACCATGTCTTCAGTCAAACTGTGCATTAATAATGTCTCACTACACAGCAGGGTTGACCTGGCCACTCGCCCAGAACAGCTGATGTTGCTGAAGACAAAGAGTACCAGAAAGGGGAAGAAAAAAAAGGCAGAGAGATGGAGGGATAAAAGCAAACTTAGCACAGTGAACAGCAAGTAAACACGTCAGCTAATCAGCTAATGTACTGGAGTGAAGTAAAACTGGTGGTAATTCAAATGCAGTTAAAACATTGAGTCGACTGCTGCAGCAATCAGGCTTCATGTCCGCTTTTTCTCTAGTGTTGGGGGATTTCTTGCCTTGTTTGGGGGGTTGTTACATTCAGTAAAACGTTTATCATTGTGCTTTGGAAAAAGTTAAAAGCTGTTTTTTTCTTTACTCCCAGGTTCGGTTGATGATCTCAGACACTGCTCGGCACAAACTTTTGGTTCTCTCAGGGCAATGCACTGAAAACACTGGGGAGCTGATTCTTCAGTCTGGATCGTTCTCTTTCTTCAAATTCATCGACATCTTCACCGACCAAGAGGTGAGCCGACAGGGAGGAGATTCTTGTCTATTTGTTATGAAGCAGCCAGAGGTGGCACACAACAAATAATGATTAAAAAAACCACAATTAGAAACATTTGAATGGCGGCATGTGCGTCACAATAGGGGGCATTTTTGAGCATACAGGTTATGGGACCAAATTAGACAGTCAACTTCAGTATTGTGGTCTTGGCTTTTTGTTTTACAGATGGCAAAAAATTTAAGTTTGATATCCAAGCTTAAGGTAAAATGGGCCTTTCTGTCAAAATGTATTGAAATGAGAAAATATTGCATTTAATAATCCAGTTAATAATTTCTTTAATTGTTGTATAATATGGAAAAATATTCTAGAAACAAAAAATATAGAAAGAGTGATAATGATTTTTATTTTTAGCTAAAATCTCCACATTGCGTCTCTGACCTGATGGCAATCTAACATTCATCTTGGGTCAAATAAGCACTTTACTCATTTGTGTGTAGATGGAACAAACAGCCAGATCATTTCGATATGAGGTATTAAAGTCAGTCAGTCAGTCAAACAGTCTTTGTACATGCTTGTAAATTAATTTAAGCTCTTTCTGTTGTGTTGGTGCATACCTTTTTCTGAAAAACTCAATGCCTCACCTGTCATTAGCATCACTGCATAGCTCCTAAAAATATAACGCAAAACCTTAAAATGCACCTTTTTGTTAAAGCAGACTTTGCAATATCGCCTCACATAAGACAATAAAGAATCACTGACATACCAAATCTGATATGGCAATAATTAAAAGTCACTTATTTTCTCTCGTGTCCAGATTGGTGAATTGCTCAGCACTATTCATCCAGCAAACAAAGCCAACCTTACGCTCTCATGCCCTGAACAAGGCGACTGGAAAAACTCCAATTTGGACAAACACAACTTGCAGGATTTCATCAACATGAAACTAAACTCGGCTCTTATCCTCCCTGAAATGGAGGGACTCTCTGAGTTCACAGAGTACTTATCTGAATCAGTGGAGATCCCATCTCCTTTTGACATGTTAGAGCCACCAACCTCAGGAGGATTCCTGAAACTCTCCAAACCGTGCTGTTACATCTTCCCTGGCGGTCATGGCGACTCCGCTCTCTTTGCTGTCAACGGCTTTAACATGCTGATTAACGGTGGTTCAGATCGGAGATCCTGCTTCTGGAAGCTGGTAAGACATCTTGACCGGGTGGACTCCATCCTCCTGACTCACATCGGGGACGACAATCTGCCAGGCATCAACAGCATGCTGCTGAGGAAGATTTCAGAGCTTGAAGAGGAGCAATCACAGGGATCCACAGCTAACAGTGACTGGGTGAAGAACATGATCTCTCCCGATATTGGTGTAGTATTTGTGAATTTTCCCGAAAGCCTGAATCACCCTGACCCTAACTATAGAGTACGCAAGAATATTGAGGAGGCAGCGTTCACTCAGCAGTTTCTCACCAAGCTAAATCTGAGGATTGAGCCTTTGCAGAGGCCTGTGGGAAATGTAATTGAGCCAATAACACTTTTTCAGAAAATGGGTGTTGGGAAGCTGGAGATGTATGTGCTTAATCCATCAAAAAATAGCAAGGACATGCAGCACTTTATGAAGCAGTGGACAGGCAGTGAAAAAGACACCACTTCCATTCTGCTACCAAATGGGAAAGAATCTGAGTTTCCTCTGTCTTACATGACTTCTATCTCTTCACTCATTGTCTGGCACCCCGCAAATCCCACAGATAAGGTAGTACGTGTCCTCTTTCCTGGAAATGCTACCCAATATCAAGTCTTTGAAGGTTTAGAGAAGCTAAAGCACTTGGAGTTCCTGAAGCAACCAGTTGTTACACAAAAACTGTTGTCTTCAAGCATGCCATCAACACCAACACTCAAGCAAGCGAAGATGAAACACAGAACAGACAGCAAAGAGAGCTTAAAGTCTACCCCAAGGCCATCTCCAAGCAAAAACATCAGGAAGGAATCAAGAGAGGAAACCCCAGAAAAGTCAAAGACAGAATCAGAATCTGTTCATGAAAAAACACAAAAGACAGAGAAAAAAGAAAAGGTTTTACCAAAAAAGGAAAAGGCAAAGGCACCTGAGAAAGAATCAAAAGCAAAGGCAGAGCAGGCAGCCCAAAATGATACTCCGGAAAAGAAGAAGTCTGAAATGAAACCCAAAGTTGAAAAGGAAAAGATTGTTAAAAAGGAAAGCAAAGCATCAGTGGAAAAGAAAAAAGAGGTGAAAAAAGAAGCTGCGAAAAAAGACGACACACCCAAACAAGAAGCTAAAAAGGATGAAAAGGTAAAGAAAGAGGAGGCAAAGAAAGTCTTAAAAAGGGATATCAGAAGAGAATCCCCAATGAAAGAGAAGAAGGAAGATAAGAAAGACGTGAAAAAGACCTCAAAAGACACAAAGAAAACATCGTCAGGTGAAGAAAAGAATCTCAAACCAAAGCCACTGAAAAAGGATGATGCTTCAAGAAAAGACACAACAGTTCCATCGAAACTAAAAGACAAAGGAAAATTAAAGGTGACAAAGAAGGCGACAAAGGTGGACAGTAGCAAAGTGGTTGCTGCCGCTGCTGCAACTGTTGCTGCTGCAACTGCAGCTGCAGCTGTTATTGCAGACGATCCAGAAGCTGAAAGGTCTCTGATGTCCTCACCAGAAGACCTCACAAAGGACTTTGAAGAGCTTAAAGCTGAAGAGTTGGTTGAGGATGATGCAACTGTACAACAAAACGAGGAAGTGGAGCCTGTGATGATTCACCATGAAGAAACAATACAGACTAAAGAGTCACCAGAGGCATTGGAATCTGTGGATGAGGGTATAACCACAACAGAGGCAGAAGGAGATAATGGGGAGACTCCAGAGGAACAAGTAATGAAGGGAAAACTCAATGGACAATCGGAGAAGTTTGAAGATGAGGGCACCGGCATGGAGGAGACATCCGACGGTGGGGATTATGAAGAGAAAGAAGAGATTGAAGAAGTTTATGAACCGCAACACGTTGAAGTAAATGAAAATAACCTTGCTTGTTGTGTCGATGAGCACCAAGCCAAACATGAGGAAATGAAGCAGGAATGCAGTGTTGAGGATGAAAATGTCACAAATAAATATGTAGAGGTTGAATGTGAAGGTCACAAAGATGCAGAGAGGCCGCATCTGTATATGTCAGCTTCTCCTAAAGTGTCCTCACCAGTTTCTCCGGCTGCATCAATCCATGATGAAAAGTTTCCCGTTGGATTTGAGAGTGAAACAGCCTCAGATGATGAGAACAGAGATGAAACCGCAGAGGATTTCACTTCTGGCCGCACTCACTCCACCATTGAAGTCTCTAGTGTTCCTACTC
Organism: Parablennius parvicornis; assembly: GCA_900302745.1. Classification (NCBI taxonomy): domain Eukaryota; kingdom Metazoa; phylum Chordata; class Actinopteri; order Blenniiformes; family Blenniidae; genus Parablennius; species Parablennius parvicornis. The sequence continues at coordinate 5,553 of OMNM01000203.1, forward strand.
CTTTGGATGAGATGTTGACTACCAGGGACATTGCAAGCGATGAAGCCACCAATGACGAGACCGAATCTCCATCACAGGATGTTGGAACGTTTCAGACATCTGCAACCGTTGAGTGTGATAGAAAGAAACTTCTACCACTTCAAGACATTCCAGGATCAGATCACTCTCGCAGTGATGCTACCGAAGGTGGGGATTATAGCCATTCTGCTTCTACAATATCTCCACCTTCACCACTGGAAGAGGACAAATTGGGTCAGGGTTTTCTCTTAGCAGGGAAAGCTGAAGGCTTTGTAAACGCTCCAAAGCCATGTGACGTGTATGATTCTGATTCAGCTAGACTCAGTTCAATGTCCACGACAACACCTCTTATACGTTCTCCCTCAGTGGAATGTAAAACCACCATTGATTCTCCGCCAATATTTGCTGCTGCGATAGAGCTCTCCACCACACTGACAGGAAGCACCAGACCAGCAGCTGATTCTTCCATCAGCCCAGATGACAAGACATTGGAATTGGCTAATTCGCCTCAGTCCTCTGGCCACACTCCTTATTATCAGTCCCCAGTTGATGAAAAAGCAGGAGTGCTACCACCTGTGACAGATTCACAGGGTCCAGTAATTGTAGAGGTCACAAGTGATAAAGAAGATTCCTCTTCCAGAGTTACTCCAGAACCTGGTGAGCCAGCGCTAGAATGTACCTCCCCAGTGGAAAAGCCATTGTCCTCTCCAAAGAGCCCACTACCACTAGATGATGATTCTCCAACAAACAAGGAAAAATCACTCTTTGATATGGATCCTAAGAAAACTGTAGAAAGTAGCCATCCAAACTTTCCATCTGTGCCACTTACCAAACATGAAGCTGACACTAATCCATTTACAGGTTTCAAAGAAGATAGTAAAATGTCCATTTCAGAGGGTACTACATCAGACAAGTCCGGAACCCCCCTGGAGGAGGTCGTAGCTGAAGATACATTTTCTCATTTAGCTTCAGCATCCACAGCCTCTTTGGCCACCAGCTCGTTGCCAGAACCAACGACTGACTCTCGTTCACTTCATGCTGAGGTCGGCTCTCCTCACTCAACTGAAGTAGATGACTCTTTGTCTGTCTCTGTGGTTCAGACCCCTACCACTTTTCATGAAGCTGAAGGATCTCCTACCAAGGAAGATAGCCCAAGGCCCATGTCCATCTCACCAGACATTTCACCAAAAACGAAGAGCATGGCACAGATGCTGGACACAAAATCTCCAGAGCACTCTACGATGTCAATAGAGTTTGGCCAGGAGTCACCCGATCACTCCTTGGCCCTGGATTTTAGCAAGCAGTCCCCAGAACACCCATCATTGGGCAGTGGCTCACGTGCAACAGAGAATGGCCCGACTGAAGTTGACTACAGCCCTTCAGAGGGAACAGATGTAAGAGCATCTAAAGAATCCCATGCCACAGTGGATAATCCTTTGCACTTTGAAGAAAGCGACTCAGCCCGTGCCCATTCAGCAACCCCGTCAGATGCATCTCAGTCAACCCCCTCAGTTACAACCCCTTGCCAAATGACAGAGATGTCTAATGTTGTGACTGAACAAAAAGATAAGTCTCCCATCACCCCAAAGGCATCCTCGCTCACTCATTCTCCCCATTCAGATGAGCCATCACCAGTTCTGGGAAGCTCTCCGGGCAAAGACAGCTGCAGTCCAGTTTCGCCATCTGTGGACAACATTGCTAATTCAAACACAGAGAAACCTGAAAAGGCTTCTATGTCCCCGAAAGTTACTTCACCATCAGAAATTTCAAAGGAAGCTGCCATTTCTCCAGCGAAGGAGACAAATCCATTTAAATGTGAGGCTTCAACACTTGAAAATAAGTCACCTGTGAGCCCCAAAGTTCCTTCTCCATCATATCTACCTCTCTCTGATCTGCATAGTTCTGCCTGTGGCTCCAGAGACCCAGACACCAAAAAGAGCCCCTATGCTCCATCTAAGACAGACGTCGATCTCTGCTTAGTCACTTCATGTGAGTACCGTCATCCAAAGACTGAACTGTCCCCATCCTTTATGAATCCCAACCCTCTGGAATACTTTATTAACGAGGAAAATGCTCTCGATGAGGAGAAGCCTTTGGCCAAGTCAGGAGGAGGGCCGCCACCCCCAGGTGGCAAGCTTTCCACCAAGCAATGTGAGGAGACCCCACCTACATCCATCAGCGAATCCGCTCCCTCTCAAACAGATTCAGACGTTCCACCAGGCACAGAAGAGTGTCCATCTATCACAGCAGATGCTAATATTGACTCTGAAGATGACTCAGAAACTCTGCCTACTGACAGAACCCTAACCTACAGGCATGCTGACCCTCCTCCCATGGCACTCAGGGACCCTGCTCCGTCCTCAGGCCACCATGATGTCTGCATGGTGGATCCAGAAGCCCTTAAGGCTGAAGAAAACCTCCACAATGCTAATACTGATGGAGGGGAGAAGTCCAACAAGAAAAAGCTCTCAAAAAAGTCGTCATCACCAGCGAGGAAGAGTGGTCTTTCAAAGGTGAAGGACTCAAAGACCGCCTCCCCAAAGAAAGGTGTTGGAGAAGGGAAGGATGCCAAAAATGCAACCAACACTTCTGCATCCAGAGGTGTAAAAAATACAACTTTAGGTGAGTTCTTTTTTTCTTCATGTTATTATGTATATTCAAATGTGAAAACACATGCTGTTCTCAAACTGTTAATTATCGTATTTGCTCATCTAAAGGGAAGGCCGTTTTTTTTTTGGTTTTATTTTCTGATACAGGCAGTGGAAAGACATCAACTGGGGCATCTCTACCCAATTGTCCTCCCATGTATATGGATTTGGTTTACATCCCCAATCACTGCAGTGCCAAAAATGCGGATGCTGAGTTCTTTAAGCGTGTACGCTCCTCTTACTATGTGGTCAGTGGCAATGACCAGACAGCTCAGGAACCCAGTCGGGCTGTCCTTGATGCTTTGTTGGAAGGAAAGGCCCAGTGGGGAAACAATATGCAAGTAAGTTTTGAAAATCAATGTAACAATTGAGTTAAAAGAATTGCATTTTATTTACATTTTGAGTTTATTTGGGTTTTTTTTTTATGACAGTTTTACACACTTTTGAGTTTGTGTTTTTTGCAATATTGTGGTCTGTGAGTTCTCAACAGTCATGACTTATTTCACCCTCGATGTCAGGTCACTCTGATTCCCACCCACGACACTGACGTGATGAGAGAGTGGTACCAGGAGACTCATGACAAGCAGCAGGAGCTGAACATCATGGTCTTGGCCAGCAGCAGCACTGTCGTCATGCAGGATGAGTCTTTCCCTGCGTGTAAGATAGAGATGTAAACTTCTTCCGGGGGATTGACGACTGATAAAGAAAAATGTAGCAAAAAGCCTAAGCAGACACTTAAAACACTCATTATATGCGAGAATGAAATAATCATCTACAATGAGGATTTACTAACACTAAGCTAACTTTGAGGCGGGTCCATACAAGGGACAATGTTAAATGTAATGCATCCCTAAAATCCTCAATGCTTTTGTATGACACAGACGGATTAAACTGGGTGAAGATTAGCAACCAAAAAGACTCATTATGATTGTTCAGTGAAGCTGATTCTCATACAATTCAAATAACGATGATGTTGTTGTTGACAGATTGGCTTTCCTTTGTATCCCAAGAACAAAATTTATGAGCGCTTTCAATCAATTCAACTGCTTTTAAGAAATAAATCTTCCCCGCCTCTTGTATGTCCTGACAATAACAACTGTTATCCACACGAAAGGATAAAAACAATACTTTTTTGTGTTATGCCTTAGGGAAAAAAAAAATGAATGTATAAGAGCCGGTGTGACGTTGTGGTGAGTAGCAGCGGGTTTGACAAGTGACTCTAAAGACTGGAGGTCACATTCTCAAACGAGCGGGTCCAGTACTGAATGATGGTAGGATCAACCAGAAGGGACACTCAGCATTGATTAACAGTAATATGATGTCTATCTTCTTATTCATCATGGGCGAATCAGAGTGCCCTTACCATAATGAAAGTCTTCTTTATGTTTTCAGGTTGGCTAGGTTTTATTAGATTCATTAATTTTGTATTGAAGTCTGTTTGTTTTGTTTTGGATTATTTTGCTGCTGAGGGGAATTTTTTTTGAATGTATAAATTCTATTTATTACATTTAAATTATTGTACTTGATTGACCAGACAGATTTTTTCACTGTGCAACAGCAGGTTGCTTCATAATGTTCTCACTTGCCTTTCTTGGAAATCCTTTTGAAAAATTGCCTTTTATTTCCGATCATTTCTTTTATTCCAAGTTAATTTAAGAAGGAAAAAAACCCTAATCTTATTTCTTATAGCTGTTTTTTATGTAACCAATGAGCTGTGGGGACATTGCGTTTTCCCCCTGTAAAGCTGGTGAGGCAGGATATTTTCATAAACCTTCAAATGTCTTGTTTTTCTAGAGCATTGTACTATAATTATAAATAGCTTTTGTGGCCAATGAGAGGGTTGGAAGACACGCATGAGTTACAATACGTTAAGAATTTTCTCTTCTTTTATTAGGGATTTCGCTCAGCTTATCATTCAGAACAACAGGGCTAATGGGCTAAATAACAGAAAGGATCTTCTTTTTTTTTTTTTCTTTTGCAAGTAATGCCATGACATATGTATACTAATTTTAACTCCAGCAACTGCTCGTGGCACTGCATGGATATGAAACTTGATAATGGTGGCAGCACATTGTAGATTTCCATATTAATGTAGGGAATTTTTTTTTTTTTTTGGTTTGGCTAAAAACTTGATTGAGAGAAAATAGGCTTTTGGGGATTTTACAAAGGCCAGCACACAGAGATGAGCGTGAGTGACTTGTGTTTTAAATGAAAGTATGTAAAGGGAAAAAAAAGAAAAAAACTCGACACTTTGAACAAGACACACACAAAGCAAACAGTACTGAGGCCACCGCTCTAACAGGCCAGCTTATGCAGAAACAATCAAATCACAACTTGACAGTAACAGGTTTTGACATTTTCAATAAACTCACCGGATATTTCTAAGACAACGCCAGGTGTTCATGATACCACTGTTCCAGTTTTCCTTCAGGAGAACCTCAAACTAACACCACTACCTTACAGTCAAGCAGCAACACACCTACAAACTCTGAAGTGACATTTATCTTGAACTGACATCTCTCTTTTTCTCTGTCTTCTTTCTCTACACTCTCTCTCTCTCTCTCTCTCTCTCTCTCTCTCTCTCTCTCTATCTATCTTTCTTTCCATCTATTTATCTGCCTTTTTCTCCCTCTCT
>OMNM01000204.1:4152-19174 GCA_900302745.1 Parablennius parvicornis
GCAAACCACAGCCATTTGTACTGCAGTGTTTTTTTTGTTGTTTTTTTTTTTTTATTTTTTTTTTTTTTTTTTTATGAAGCCTAAAAATAAAAGGTTTAATGCTAGCACAGTGGTTCCCAACATGGGGTCCATCCATGCCTATAATTACTTTTATTTAAAGCTGTATTTTCTTTATGAGCTCCATTGTGGATGGGATTTTTATGTTTTTAGGTATATCTGGATCAACCATGGAGATCCACCTGACTTGTGAGTTTCTCCTGTAAAGTGTAGAACAGGAAGGACCTGCAGCAGGTAGAGAGATGGAACAAAACACATCATGAATACACTACCAAGAACAAATATTGAGATGATTGAAAGAACAAGATAAAAATCCTCCAGATTATTTACTTTCCTGTCATTTTTTGAGGTGAAATTCTTGAAGTTCCATGACTGACTGGATTTAAAAATCCTGCAAATAGTTTTATAGATCATTTTACTCACTAACAACCAGAAAAATAGTTATAGTTTTAAAGGACAAAACAAAGCCAAAGGAAAGTTACAATGAGTCTGACTATGGTATGCTAATCATTCCACATACTACCAAGATGACTATCAAACAACAAGGAAGAATACAACAAAGAAAAAAGAAAAAATAATGAACATCCAAAGAACCGTATTGTAACTATATCATATATAATATAATATTGATATTATGAATATAACAGTAAATATAATGAAACCAGAGTGATTGTGCCTAAATACTGTATATGGATGATGTATTATTTTTTTAAATCGAATGACTTGATGTTTTAGGAAAGATGTTCAAAAGAGTGATAAGTTTTACTGAATCTTGCAGCTACTTGTTTCCTCTGCCTCCCACTCACGCTCACCCCCACACCTTCACACCTCCACACGCACCGCCAGGCAGGTGGGCAGTTGAAACCTAAAGAGCCCATCTCTGCCTCAATAGTACTGATAACAAGGAGTCAATGTCAAGGATAGCTTCGATAATCCCAAGGAATGACTAAGGGAAAAAAACAAAGATACAGAGTAGCACGGAATACAAGAAACAAAAAAACAAAAAAACAAAAAACTGAGAAGCTCAGATTGCATTGTTTCAAAAGCCAAACGCAGTAGGAGTAAAAGAGATGGGCCTCTACAGCCAGAGGAAAGCGAGCTAAACTCTGATACTTCATGAACTCTGCAGGAAAGAAACCATCACGTCATACCACACAGCTCAACTCAAGCCTTGGCTTCACGTGAGTCTGCAGCATATGACGTGTTGAGATGGCAGCCATGTTTTGGTTTTTTTCTACCCCAAGCGATATGACGTCTGGGGTCAGCGGTGCGGCGGAGTCGTGCTTCATGAGGTCCTCGCTGCCCTCGGGACTGACTCACTGCTCAGTGGATGAATTGATTAAATCTCTGTATGCTCGGTGTCCAACAGAAAGACCTGAAATACTAATGAGCCTCCGCCCGATGTGCCGAGACCCATTTATCCAATCTATCATGCTGCCATCTGCATCTCGCCACTGTGCATAACAACCACAACCAAACCAACATTTCCTTTCATTCCAAAACCCCTCTGTGTTCTGGCTTTTGTTTTTAGCTATTGCATGTGACAAAGGATGTATGAAAACATCTCTCTAGCATGCCAATTACTGGAATTTTACTGATAAGTAGGAGTTAGTTGTTGACGGGATAAAGAAAAATAAACAATTTTCTGCTTAGTTCAAAAGAGATTTGGGGTCTTTTTGCTTTTACTCTGCAATACCTAATGTTATTGTGAATTTCATTAACCAATATAATGAAGACATACACAATTTCTTCTTGTCATACAGTGCATAATTATGCTCGTGAATCATGAAGGCACAAAGAATATGATAAGAAGCCAAAAAATAAATAAAATACTGGAATAAAAAAACAACCTAAAACAAAGACAAAAAAACAAAGCAGACGAAAACTAACTAAAGAGCACCAAACAGAAAAAAATATATGTACTTCCTGGCACATCTTGCACTTCACAACCATATTCTATTCCATTTTCTTGACAAATTTCTACCTGTAAAAGTTCGACACTTCATCACTAAAATGTAACCATGGACCACTTTTTTTCTGTCTTTCAGAATGCTCGTGTCATTAAAATGTCTGCAGAGACCCAGAAAACTGAAAGTAAAAAGAAAGGTTTGAAACAAAAGAGAAACAGCTTTTTGTTTGCTTGCTCCAGAAGCAGCAGCAGCTAATTGCATGTAATAATTCTCTTAAATGGCCCATTTCAAAGCAAAATTACCAAACACCTTCAATAGGACAGATTAAATAGACATTTTGTTGTGTAACGCTGCAGCAGGAATGGTTAATTTTAAGACAACTAATGTCGTAGATGGATATCTAAATGTCGCATTTAGCGGATAAAAGAGGCGGATTTCCTTGGTGTTGATCAAAATCAGAGCTAAAAGAGATAGAAACTACAATCACAGGGGGGTGGGCTTAGAAATTTAATCATACATTTCTGACGGACGCGGAATGAGTCATCATACTTCTGACACTGTTTAACAGGGAGAGCAATGGAGAAGAATTTATGTGTGAAAATATTTCTGGCAAATATTTTCTGAGAATGATTTAATAGAGAACAGGATGGAAATGGCGAATGAGGGAATTGTGTTTTTTATTTTACCGGGTCTTTTATTAGGGGTGTCCATGACACAATCCTGAAAATTCCTCATTGACAAGGACCGGTGGGGTTGCCATCGACCTTCATCTTTCAGCTCCATTTACTATTGAGTCAGAACTGTATATTCCCAGATGAGAGTTTGGCGACACGGTGCTAATCAGATTCAGTAGTGTGTATGTATAAACAGCCCACAGCCGTTATTCCTCTTCATTGATTTAAACTTCACGATAATGCCTTCATAACCACCCCAAATCTATTATTGCAATGCTCCCCATCATTATTGGAGAAGTTGAAGCGCATACAAGCTTCTATAGATGTCCTCCCTCTCCCTGCCTGCCTGGGAGCCATTAATAGCAGAAGGATGTTTTTGAAATATGATGTTCTCCTCTCCCTCGCTCCGGTGTCAACAGCCTTCCTCTGCCGCTCTCTAATGGGCTGTGATGGCTGGATGCTGCCTTCAAGAGCTGTGACACGAGGAGCCAGGCCGATCAAAGCAGCAGCCAACAGATACATGCTAATTCACATGCTAATGACAGGGCTGAGGTAAATGTGTTTAGACACCAGCAGATGTGGCAGCTACTGTACCTCCAGATGTCTTTATCCGTCCCCGGTGTGTCTTTTCAAGGATGACGGTATACACAGATGGGGCCTGCCAAATAGCAGGAAGTATCTTCTTTTGCTAGCAAACTATTCCTGCTTCATGTAGCTTGTGTACGTCAAAAGGACCAATTGAATTGCCTATAATTTTACTGTGAATCAAGGTGTCAAACATGCAGCTTGAGGGCCAAATGTCTCTGATTCAGAGAGTTCAATCTGGCTCACCGGATGACCCTGAAAGTTTTTTGAATACAGCAAAGAAGACACTGAATACAACTTTTCAGTACAAGTAACTGATTTCCAAAACTTGACCACCAGTAATCAAACAGGTTTATTGCTAGTGAAATAGCATTAGCATCACAGTCACATATGTGCACAATGAATACTGCAGAAATCCTGTGTTTTTCAAAAGTCACTACATTGTTCTGGCAAGCTTTACCAAAGAAGATGAAGAAATATCTTGTTTTCTGAAGAAAATGTGTAGTCATACAGGCCTTTGATCTGTAGCAGCTCAATTTTACTTTTTTGTATAACTTTCTAAGTTTTTCTTGCTTCTATATTTTAAATGATCTTATCGCTGTTATATTTTTTTTCTGGTTTTGGTGCTGTAAAGCACTTTGTGACTCATGTCTGTGAAAGATGCTATATAAATAAAGTTATATTTTAATCTATTGTATTATATTGTATTGTATTGTATTGTATTGTATTGTATTCTATTCTATCCTATAAAATGTGAAAAAAAAACAGCTGCAACTTTGGCGATTATCTCATTCAGTCATTAATAAATTCATCATTTTTCAGCTTTTCATATCAACTTGAAGTTAAGAATGTGTCGTTGGTCTATCCCAGGTCCCCCGTTAAGCACATTTTCACTCCACCTGGTTATAATATTTTGGCTGATCTTTGCACATCGCATATAACTTCACACCTGTACATGACATGGCTGTCTCATTTTGTGAGACGGCGGCCATTTGCTCGCGACTGCGCTGCAATTTAATTTTGATTTTGCAGAGTTCTACTTCATAAATCCTTGTTATTGTCACCGCTCCGTTATTCAGTCCCTTAACCGCGTGCTCATCAATTACCTTGGGTCATAAAAGTAAAAGAAAACGGAGCATGAGGACAGCTCATGGAGTGTTATCCTCTGAAGGCGCAGCATTATTTCTACCACCACATGCCACACGGTGATAATATTTAGACAGGGTTAATGGGGTTGCAGTACAGATCCGTCAAATGGCACTTCAGCGGGTGTTGACACAAGTGGTCCGCAAATCATTAGGATGAAAAACTGTCAACAATGGAGTGCAAGATGAAACAGAGGAGAGGTCACGGGTGGTTCGCTGCTTTTGACCCCTCAAACCTCCAAACTGGCACCTTTACATGAGAGCCACTTGATCCGAGAGTCAAAATGGACATAATGATACATCATGAACCGGCAATTTTTCCAAACATAATGTGCCTTCCAGTGCAGAGCACTAAATAAAGCACACATTTACTTTTAGAATATGTGTGATGCTCAGCTTCTAAATTGAAGACTTTCTCCAAGAGAAACTGGTGATCTTGGTTAAATTCCTTTTTTAGCAAGAAGTTTCCAGGTCGAAACCTGCTGGCTCACAGACCTTCCATTGTAGAGACTTCATGTTCTCATTGCGTCTGTATTAACTTTTCTCCAAATATTCCAGCATTGTGCCACTTCCCAAATACCAAGACCCTGTTTATTCATGTTCATGCAGTAAAGTTACAATGTAGTTTTCAAGTAGAGCCATGAGTTGGCACTCTTGTTTGTTCAATGCACTGAAACATATTTTATTGCATTGAAGTCAGCCGTTTATCAATATTTGTAATAAAATGAGCAGCCTCACTCTTAATGTTGTAACTCCAAATTACAAGTTGTGTTGCACTCTTGCTTTCCTCGTTCAGTTGGGGGTCTTTTGTGCAGAGTTTGTATATTCAGTCTATGCAGGTTCTATGAACAATCCAAACAATGTGAGGGTACCTGCTGTTGATAAATCCAGAGTAAAACCTGCCCCTGGGACTAATTGTAGTTCACCACAAATTCATGTTTTAAATGCAGCAGATCTAAAAGGTAGATAGATAAAAGTGGTGGCTCTACAAACACTCACACCATGAGCCAACGCACATTGAATTTCCCAAAAAATGACAAAAGTGAGGAAACATAATTTGATGTGTATTGTTCTTTAAGTCTGTGCCCCAGTGTAAAAATTACTCTCACATTGTTATCTCAACTTTCCTTTATCAAGTGTTGCAGACCCGGCTTCCTAACAAAGGCTTGCTAATTGGTGTCATCTCTGTGCAACCTGGCTCCACTGCAGAGAACTCAGAACACTGTTTTTTGTTCCGAGCACAAATCTGTAAATAAGTGGAAAACCAAGTGAAAACAGCCAAGGGTTTGTAGTCCATCTGACAGTGTTAGCTCTCAGAGCTCCTGCTACCTGCCGCAAGATGCTAAACCACAGAAGACGATGAGAATGTCAGGTGGGTTTTTTCTTTTTCTCAGCAGTCAACAGCATCCTGACACTCAGCTGTGGTGGAACTCTGAAAATCTGCAGGGAGCGACGATTACAGCCGTTCCCGAGACTCCCTCTCAGTCTGCGCGCTACCCTTCCGTCAACAAACATCATAATTACAGGATTAGCTTTAAGTGTCTGTTTTAGACTGTAGTGCATACTCTGACTTTCACACTTCCAATTAGAATTCATCGTGTTGATTTGCGGTAATATGTGCCGCCACCGAGGAGATGTGTTAGCTATTACTCACATGTGAAGAATGACAGCTTTAAATGCCACGTTGGATTAATCTACCTGCTTCATACACAGATCAACCACAACATTATTTATACTGAGTAGGTGGGATGTAACAGACATAAAAACATTTCAAAGATTCAAGACATTTTGACAATAACTGGATCAGAGAATCTCCGAAGCTGGACCTGTGATCACCAGGTGGCAAAAAAGGGTATACTGACCGCAGGATCACTGATACAGGTGGTTATAAAGAGGCTCCACTTCACAAAATCAAGGATTTGTTCGAAATCGGTCTGGCATAGGGAACCACCCCTTTTACCAACGCTGTCACTTCTTCAAGGAATCAAGTTCCAAGAAATTCATAAAGACCTTGTAATTCATTTAGATACACTTGAACTCCACCCCAAATAATGCTTATCTTTATTAGTACAGACAGTGACTACATTGGGTAAATCTTGGTACAGTACATCTGAAAAAGCTGAAGATGAACAGGGTGGACATTTGGCTCAAGTGCCGAAAATCTAATAAAAAAATCCTGACAGCTACCAAGACAGATACTCTGATTCTGACCAAGATATTTTTTTTAATAATTGAATGACCAATTAAAGTCATGCTAAGCTTCACTTTAAATGACCCACCCTCCACCCCCCCCATAGCTTTAATTGCTCCCAACAGACAACAATAGAGATTATTCGTGTATTTTATTGCCCTATTGTTGTCTCTCACATAAATTCTTTTCCATTGCGCTTCCTGTTAAACAGTGTCAGAAGTATGATGACCCCTTCCGTCAGAAATGTTTGATTAAATTTCTAAGCCCACCCTCCTGTGATCTCAAGCCCTCATGTACAGAGTAGCTCCATTGCTCCAGGGTACACTCACATACCCACCATGGATGGGTGTCAGCTCTAAACCAGCCCTCTACCAACTCTCCACCAAGGCTACGCCAGTGCGGCACCAGCCCCTTCAACTGCCCCCACAGTCATCCACCAGCCCCTCCACCAGTCTTGAGGATTCTTGGCAGCTCACAGTGAAAAAGCGTGTGTGAACTTCACCACCCGGCGAGATGAGCCAGAAAATGAATTGCAACACCATTTCTAAATAGCATTGTTTGTTTCTTGCCTCTTTTGTTTTTTCTTTTCTTCAAGCGTGGTATTTGTACAAGGATGCGAGGAGAAGGCACTGATCATAATGAACAGCATCGTGTGATGCAGACTCATTAAAAGATTTGTGAATCGCAGTGTTTGGTCATCTCTGCATGCAGGAGCCTGACTGAGTGTTTCTGGGTATTTATTACCATTGTGGGGACCACGTCCTGTTTGAGCACTTGCATCATGAAAGCTTAGTGTTTGTGTATGGAAAAATATTGAGTTCTAATCCAGAAATCCAACAATTATTTAGATGAGCCATGTTTTGATGTTACAATGAAGCTAGAGCTTGGATAGTATGGTTATAGTCTGAGTAATTCTGTTGGAAATGACTGTAAGTTTGTTTATTATAGGCTTTCCTCATTACAACAAACAACAAAATATGTTGTTCGGTAAAGACAAGTTCTATTCTAAGTTTCGAATTGATAGCAAGTCATTGTCATAGCTGAGTTTCAACATTTGATTGATGTATATTTATGTCCAACATCAAATTCAAACTAATTCAACCAGTGAAGAGATTATTACATTTTTAGGTTTAGTATTCACCGGCCATTGTGTCTACAAATGTCTTTACACTGGCACACATGTGTAGACATGTAATTATAAAGAAATGAAAAGTTAAACCAATTTATTCAGTGATCATATTCGAGCATCACATAATCTTCTTAAAATAACTGACTGTATATTAACTTCAAACTTAATGATGTTTGTTTTAGCGAGTGTGACTACATTTCATTACAAGATATATGTAGGTCTGATCATAAGTTGTCTCAATATACTACAGAGAGGGTAAAATATAATTTCTATTTGTATCCAACCCATTTAATTATCTGTTTCAGATTTTCATTTGGAGATATATAAAAAGTGAAAGTAAGAAATTACATTTGTGTTGTGTGCTCTAAAAAGGCAGAGAATACAATTGTGGGAAAAAAACACTTTATTACTTTTGAACATCACGTATTCAGTTTGTGCCCGTTTCAAGAGCATGAGTGGGCAACACAAGGTCTCTTGTTCTTCTTAAGTCTTTCATTGTTTCACATGCAGACGGAGCAGGAAAAAACACAGCTGCTCATCAAAAAGCGTGAGCGGTGAGCGCTGCGAGGGAGCCATTCATCCAGCGCCGCTCTTCCTGCTGCTCGTGTTTTCTGATGCGATGCTATTTCTACCTCTCCGTGTGTCCGCCTGATATTAGACTCGGTCGATTAATTTGACCGGCCTTCAGTATGTGGCAAGTTCCTGAGGTTTACAGATTGCCAGGGATTCAATTTGTGCCCCAGGAATGTCTGGTTCCTTTCGTTGGCCGATCAGACGAGCCTCTGATTTGTTAGAGGGAAAACCTCACCGGAGCTGCAAGAATCAGTCCTGTCAATCTGAGTTGGAGGCGAGGTTTCAAAGGGGGCAGATAATGTATAAACAGCAATTGAATCCATGTGATTCAGACTGAATATCAGCGGTAACATGCTGCACCCTGACCATCCTGCTTATTTTGGATATCCACTTTTTCCCCCTCCTCAGTTCACAAAGTCCAAGACATTTCCTGTCCGTTGAAATTTCCAAAGTTTGGGACTTCAAGCCTTGTTCAAATCAGCCAAGAGATATAATCTCCCCAGCAGGCTCCAATGCCCCCTTTGCATGACAGCACTGCAAGTGACAATGCCTCATTCATTTCACAAAAGCCTAGCTGTAGCGCAGCAATGGTCTGAAAAAGATCTCATGTTACACGGCAACAGCAGAAGCACAGAAAATTATGTAGTTAGCATTCCAGGCCACAAGGTGGCACTGTTGGTTGTTTTTGTAATAAAACCACACGTATGTGTGTGCAGAGAATAATACAATACAAATTATAACAAAATTGAGAGGACCCACTTTTCGAATGGATAGATGACCAACTGGATGCTAAGTGACGGTTGCAGTGACTCCAAGCATCGTCATTTTTTTCAGTTCCACTCGGTTTCTTTGCGTGTGAACAGGACCTAAATTAACACCAGGGGGTCATCATGATCGGATACCAGAACCACCCAACTTTCAGCCTTTCTGGGTCATGGATTTTTTTTTGTAGGTGATGGTTTATCGTCACTGGGAAGATTGAGTGAAAGATCAGCATCACCAATGGAGACAATGGGTTTTAAACTGGGTGTGGGTGCTAGCAGGAGAGTGTGGAACCCAACGAGGACTCCCATTGCCTTTGAGTTTTTCATTGGCTGAACAAATATGACTTCATAAGCCCTTCACTAACTTGACATAACTTTTGACTAACATAAATAAGATGGTTTCTGACTTGATTGATGACATTTATATAGTTTTTTGTAGGGTCTACCAATGTAGACAGATCTGGCCTTGACTAAGGTGATTGACACACCCAGGTGTTAGTCAGTGTGCTGTTGGCTGGGTTGACCAGGCTGATTTCAAAGAGGTAACAAAATTCAACATAGGTACTGTAGGTAAGAGGTCCAATGTTGCATACAATATAAGAAGCCTTGTGGTATCGTCAATGTCAGAAACCATCTCTAGAACCACATTTTCCCCCCTGACTCATTTTATCTCCTTGGTCTTCCTTAGTACTCTCTGTGCACTGAATGAAAAACATTTTCCAGCCATAACTTCCACAAATGTCCAGACAGAGTCTGACGTGTGAGCGTTCAGCTCCACCTTGCAGCTCGGCCTTTGAGCCACGCTCCAGCGCTCTCCTAATAGTGTGCAGAGCTCTTCTCTCTCCGACACAACCATCACTCCCATCGCCATCACTCACATCAAAGTGTCAATCATTCTACGGGCCGTCGGGGCAGCTGCACTCACGTCACCAACCCCAGCACAAAATACTGATGTTTGAGAGGAGATAAGAGCTCGACAGTGTACAGTACACATGCTGGATCACAGAGTCAGACGAGTCAAAGCTTAAGCTCACAATGCTGATTTTGTGAGGAGTCTAAAAATAGCAGGCATGCATC
This sequence comes from Parablennius parvicornis, assembly GCA_900302745.1. NCBI lineage: Eukaryota > Metazoa > Chordata > Actinopteri > Blenniiformes > Blenniidae > Parablennius > Parablennius parvicornis. The sequence goes on from OMNM01000204.1 coordinate 14,258, forward strand.
TGCAGTCATTCAAAGCCAACAAATATTATACACTCACTTCCTTCCGACAAGAAGCAAGAAGTAGAAATCTTTCACAAACCAAAACAAAATAGAAACAATGGTATTTATTTTCATTGCTTCAGAAACTACCAAGTCTCAAGAGCATGTGGACTGGGGATCATAACACCATAGTTGTGATTGTCCAACTACCTGCACATGTGCAGAAGAACTATTCACTATGACCATGGTGCGCAGTCGCAGTAGCAACAATTGCAATAATTTGCTGATGTGTCCTCAACCAAAATGCTGAACTTTAAGTGGTGTAGAAATACCATACATGGCAGTCATCGCCGTGGGTGTGCGTGGGAAGTTTACAAATACAAACAAATAGTGCCAATCAGAACAATGAAATTGGAGGGTTATGTTAAATTTGGGTTGTTGAAATTTTTGATCTTTTTTGTTGAGGTTGTGAAGAGTATGTATCTCCTGCCAGAGTTCAATAGGAGAACAGGAGGTGTTTGGGATTGGAAACAGCTGACGTTCTTTTGCAGAAAGTCGGTGTGAATGTCTCCGACAGAGGAAAGTGGTCTGTTTATATTGCACTTCCTTCCTATTCTAAACCATAAATAAAGCCACTAATGTAAATAGCTGTTATACGAATCAGCAACTAACTTCCATGATTACCTCATTAATTTAAATTATTCAGCTTATTTGCCAAGGAGCATGTTCCACATACATTAATCTTTATGAGTCGAGATCTATAGCACCTGAGTCAGTTCTTTTTTTTATGTTTTTTTCTTCTGCGGGCAACACAATACAAAATAACATCCAACATTTAACATCACGGCAATGTATTGGTAATTCAACATCCTTTATTCATAAAATACAAAAGGTCTTTGGTAGTTTAGCATCACAATCAGCAAGCTTGACTTGTTTGTCACATACTGCTGATTTACAACAATTGCCCATCCTGTGCTTTAGAGCAGGAAACAGCAACTTGTATACTGCTAAAATCCCACTCAATTATAAGTGAAGGTAATATTCTAAAAGATAAGAGGCCTTTTCAAAATCTCCATAAGAGTATTAGACACTTTCTTAACTGCTGGATGTTAAATTCCCTCAACAATAGATGGCATTAGAGGTAATCTAACAGACAAATTAGACAAAGAGTATAATTCTGTAAAGAAATATAGACACAAGAAGCAAGGTATTGTCTACAAACACGCAGATTAAACAGATTGAATATTATAGTATTTCCTGGATTATGCAGACCGTGTTGGGCAGACGCACCTTCTCATGTGTCTGAATAACCCAAATTATCTGGTTAATAAAGAATGATAGCACCATAGTGTGCTGTGGATGAAAACATGTTTTTTCAAGACTAGCTTGTTCAGAAAAAGTGTATTCTTTCTTTTATAATTGCATGAAAATAAGTTTGTACATGTAACAACACAGTGTTTCTTACACAGTATTATATTTGGTATCGCAAAGAGAATAAAACATTTTGTTTTGAAAATATACATTTAAATTTCAATTAGTCTACAATGAGTTTTAATTTAAAAAAAAAGAAGAAATTAAACTTTACTTCCTACAGCACTTACAAGTAATTTTTTCATACATTGTTAAGCCTTTGTTAAGGTCCTTTCTTACACCGTCCTGCCAGTCTGTGGAAAAATGAAATAAAATATGTAGTAAAATAATATGAAAAAAAAAACGGTCTGTAGTGCAGAAAAGGTTGGGGACGGCTCTGTAACACCTGTAGGCTAAAATCTGGGACCACATGTGTGTAACATGACTGCAGACATTTACCACGTGATGCACTGTGCAGATCCGATTAACCGAGGTTCTGTATTTGAAATTGTGGACCTGTAAATGAAGATTACATTATGTAAAATGTACTGAAGTATGAGTATGATGCTTCAGGAAAAAAAAAAATACACAAACTCAATTTCATTATTGTATTTTTATTACATCGTTTTCTTCACTGAAAATATTCCTTTTTGCACAGTGCTATAGGGATCCGCTACCCTCAAATAAAAACTACCTGTGACTGTGTTTCTGGGCGCGGGTGGAACACAAAGGTTGTAGATACCCAGATCTTATTATCTCCTGTACCGAGAGATAAAAAGCCATAAACCTACAGTGGAAACAGAGACAAAAACAAACTGCAGAACATTTTTAAGTTTAACTATTGCAGAAATGCACTTATAGATCACAGAGGTAAGTGCTAATAAAAAAAAAAGACAAAAAGATAAAGCAAAAACACAGTTTGCAGCAAAGATTAGGTGAATGGATTTCTCCAAGATGTGAATAAAATAAAGACCTTTTAGGCTTTTTGTGTGAAGGAACAGAAAGTCTCTGGTCTGCAGATGGTGTGCAAAGATGTAAAACAGTGTGACGCATGCCCACGTTCTTTTGTCCGCGGTGCTGAAGCATCAATCAGACCACTGGCGTCCTGCCAGATGTTTTGTTTCACTGTGAGGTCTCCATGTACTGACACACATTAAGTGAGCTTCGTGCATTCGTCTCAGCTCGCCTCCAGGTTATGTCAGAGGTAACTGTTGTGTCATCACGCGTACATTCAAGCACGTGTTGAATAAGAGATGTCTTCTGTTGGAAATCAAAGAAGGGAACTGGCATCTTCTCACATTGGATTTATGATTTTCTGCTCGCCCTGCACTTCTGGAGATATTTCAGATCGTAAGACTTTGATATATTTATACTGAGAACGCAAATGTGCATCAATCCGTGGTTTTAACTCCTTCATGCAACTGATCTGATCTGATCTGTGTGTGCATGCAGGTTCAACTGGACAAGTGAGCAGTTTATGACAGGAAGACCACAAAGAGACAGGCTGGACCATTTTAAGCTAATTAACCTCAAATGCGTGTTTTTAGACTGCAGGAGGGAACTGATGTACCGAGAAAAAAAAAAACATGCACATAGAGGGAGAACATGCTAAGTCTGCTTCTTAGGGCAGGACTTCAACCAAGGACTTATTCACTGTGAGGCCAGGCTGTACATTCATACGTATGTATATGTTTGTGTATTGGAAGTGTTAAGGATTGACTGCAGAATGTGTCAAAAGAGGAATATTTCCACACAGGTATTGGAAGCATATTGTCTTTACTTTTGTTGTACGCTACCGTTCATTCCTGCAACACCTACAATTATCTCACAATGGCTCTAATATAGAAATATCTATAATATAGAAAACTATAATAATTGGCACACTGGCAAAATCTCTCTCCGCATAGGTTTTTTTTGGGTCATCATACTTCAAATATCTGGCAACACAAATTAAGCCTTTGTAAAATAGCTGCATGGCTGATTGTAGCTCCTCCGTAGACATTTGTCACCATATTTATTTGTCACACATCAAACCGTGAAAAATATCTGAGTCATGATTGTTTTTTAATGTGAGGACTCCCTCCCTCAATAGAAATGAATACATTAGAGGCTGTCAATGTGATATCTCCTCATATATGTCTATGTTAATGTCTGTGATCCTTATGTCAGAAACGGAAAGGAACTTTCTCAGGTTCACTCAGGAAAGTCCACTGTAGGATTGAATGTGTTCTATTTTTAAACACGTTACTTTTCCAGTTGTGAATTAATTGAAATCAACAAGTCGAAGTCCCAGCCCTGATTCAATTTTGAGTCATATTTTAGTTCCAATTTCGTTTGAGCAAGGTGGTAATTATGGCGAAACACCTGGCTGAATATCAAACTGACACTCGTGTTAAAAAGGTTGCCAAACTCTAATCTAATCTAATCTAATCTAATCTAATCTAATATAATCTAATATAATCTAATCTAATCTACTGTGAGCTTGGTAAAAAAAAATGCTAAAGGATATCACAAAATTTAAGACTATTTTTATGAAGCTCGGGCACAAAAACAAAACTTCAACCACACTGACCATCATTCATCTTCTGAAAGAAACAAACCTAAAACTTGGACGGGGTGGATGAAAAACAGACAAACCGAAGTCACATTTTCTGGAGTTTCATGCCCTTCGCTGGTTTTTCTCAAGCATCAGATAACGAGCATCACACAGATTGTAAATATGTTGAAAACTTGGGTCTTTCCATGGCGCCGTGAAGTGGGAAGCCAGCAGACACTCACCTGTATGCGAGCCTCTGTAATCCACAGTGTGTGTGCGTTTTGTCCCACTTACTGTAAATTGAAGGTGCCACAAATTGAGTGGGCAGAGAGACAGAAAGAGAGAGAGAGAGAGAGAGAGAGAGAGAGAGAGAGAGAGAGAGAGAGAGTGGAAGCAGCACTGTTACATGATTGAAAACTACAGAACGGCGGGAGCAATCGGAGCAGCTCTCTGAGGAGCACCCGAGGGTACTTCCTGAAATAAAGTCTGCATCCGTGACGCCTCGCAGGCTCGGCTGACACATTACCCGCAAAATGACGGTTTTCCATGTAGCCTCTCTGGTAGACAATCGAAATAACAAACCAATCATTTATTGCTATTTATGTACGTTAGATGGAACGACAAGGGCTGATGAGCCGCTTTAATCCTAACTGCTAGCGTTACATCAGCATTAGCATTAGCAAAGAATATTTAGTGGTCAAGAAGAACCTAATTAATCGAGAACCAACTCAGTTCTCTTCAAAAGCAACAATTAGGTATCCCAATGTAAGTAGCTTCAGCAAATTATGAACAGTTCTTGTCTCCAATTCTATCGAGACTATAAATCCATAAAGAAATCTATAAATCCACTATATAGAGCATCTTCCTCCCACTAACTAATGTAAATTCAGCTAAAATCCAGATTATAGAGCATCTTCCTCCCTGTAACTGACGTAACTTCGGTCATCTAACTCACCCAGTGTTGCACACTAACACAGGAAATGCTGAGTGAGATTATTAAAAGTAATACCTTGCTCAGTTTTCCCAGTAATTAGTTACTTTCTATCTTCCAG
>OMNM01000205.1:0-22960 GCA_900302745.1 Parablennius parvicornis
TAGTTCAGATTGTGCGTCGTGAAATCCACCAATTACAATATTGTGATACCTCGTTCGAACCTTAAATTGTAATTAGATTTTGTTTAATTCAGGCTTTTTCACCACAACAACTGACAGAAATAAGATAGGAAATAAAGAAAAACATATTGGTATAATATGTCATCAATGATTAAATAAATACTTGATCACTTTTGTTACCTTTTGCCGCAGTTGTTATTGCTCCTTTGTATTATCATTTTTTTAATGTCTTTACGAAAATAATAAATAGTATCATATCCTGCCTTAAAAATTCTCAAAGTAAGCCAAGAAATATACATGTGGAATCCTTAAAAAAGGTCATTAGGTAGACGGAGCTTTGATTTGATCAACTTCGTGAAAACAGATACTCTCCAATCAATTACTCTCAGGGGGAAAAAATACCCAATAGATCATGTGATAATGTGGTGATGTTCACTTGCCAACTCCATGTTGTTATAATTGTGCTAATCTGGAAAATCTGTAAAAAAAAGAAAAAAAAAGAAAAAAGATATGAAGTAGCCCACAAAGCAGAATGGCCCTCTTATACCGTATTTGGCGACTGTATTTTATAATGCTGCTCCAGCTTCCACGCATTATTCAGGGCAAGCTGTGAACCTGCACACTCTAAATTAGGGAATATCACCAGAGAACGGCAAAAAATACAGGATAGTCTGTACAGCCGAGGACATACAACACACTGAGTGTTGAGTTCATAACCTAATGTCCACATTTAACAAGGAAAACTCTTTTGGAAAAGGCTGTGCTTTTCTTAATGATCACTTTTGTAGATGCTAATCCACAAAATTCTAAAATCATACGGAGAAATTAGCAAGATATATATACATCACACACATTTCCATTAAACTATAAATAACGCCTTGGGTCCTTCTGTAGAACTGTTTATCAGACATATATTTTTCACATTATGATGTCACGAGTTAATTCTCACACTTTAAAAAAAACTATTTTCCTGCAGAGCGTAACACACAAAGGGTCATTACAATCCAACTCCTATCATGGTGTGTTGCTCCTCCGCTTGTGAAGCGCTCCCATAACTTTCAAGCTACCTAGCAACAAAAGGAGAGTTTGTTTTTTATCAGTTCATGTGGCGCATTTCACACTAAAAATGAGTTATTTTGATGCACCAGTACTTCGACAGCCTTTTCAGCATATACAGGCTTAGTTTTCGTGTATCAGCATCTACGATACCAGCCTTGGTTTGACATGGCTATCGCACATCTTGCCCGTATCCAACCAAAACGGGTTGTATTTACCAAAAACAAGCTCTTATATGCAACAAACCAATTGTTCGAAGGCAATGCACAACATGCTAATTAGAGAAAACCAAATAACAAATAAATCGGTTTTCCACAAAATATTTTGTTTGTTTAATCCCAGTGGGAAGTGATCATTTGATATACCTGTCACCTGCTGTACATACCTAACGGAGCTTTTTCCAACACGTTTCAACATTGGGCCTCACATATCGCTGGTTGCTCTGAAAAAATAGCTCGTAAACCCACCAGCATCGCCCACCGAGAATTATGAGCCTGAATTTTATCCGAGCACAGCTGATGCAAATAAATCCATGAAAATTAAAACAACTGCAAACGTTTAGTGCTTTGACACAGAGAGCACAGCGACTGAAGGTGCAGAGGTAAGAGCAGTGAATGGGTGGCTAATGTAGGCGATGGAGAGATGTCACAATTCGGAGCAATGTGCTGTAGTACAGCTCCGACTGGAGCTAAAATATAGCTAAAAAAATCCAAGTTGAATCAAAGGCTCCATGACTCCGCTTCAACAAGCACAGAAACCCAACTGGGTTGTGAACGCCACGCAACAACGCAGGCATGCGACATAACTACGCAACAATAGTGGCACGAAGAACGCGGAAGTTGCCGCCGCAGCTCAGCGGCCGTCTGAAGACGTGAGCTTTCTTTATCTGTGACGCTACGGAAAACTTTCTCATTGTGAAGAGCAGCGTCCATCTCCAACATTGTTTTCCATCCACAGGTGTGTTCATGAACCAGATCATTCTGATTATTACTCTGGTAGTAATTTGGTGATAGTACAGGTGGTTCTTGTTATGGTCATGCTATACTAGTGTTCCACATTCTGTGATTCTGATCTATGTAAATGTATAACCAAAATATTCTAAGCTGTTCAAAATATAGTCATTTAATTGCAACTGTGACATTCACTGCACATGAATTATATAACTGAACATTGTCTTTGTGAAAGAAGGATTTTCGGCAGAGCTGTTAAGTGTACCTAATTAAGTGACTGCTGAATATGTTTTGTGACCGTGAGGATAAATTGAGCTGTAAATCATCTATTTATTGTTAGTGTAGCAAGCTCCTTCGTGATTTTGTTTCACTTTCATGCTGTAGTAGAAGAACAGAAGCTTGCACACTGTATGTGGTTTTTTTCCCTTCAGGACAAATTGTTTGTTCAGAGATACGCGAGACGTCGGTCAGACTATATGTTAACAATAGAAAGTATTGTCATTCCTGTCAGGTCAGAGTGTAATTGCATTCTTTTTAGTGATCTGAATTTGACACCCCATTTTCAAAAATGACAGTCTAGTAATTGCTTTGAGAAGCCATGGCCGAGCTTTTGAATGATATCAAAATACCAGCACCCTCTCCATCCACCTCACTCCACTCGGCATCCTGTCTATCCACAATGAAGTGCTATTACCAACGCCTTTCGTTCACTCAACCATGAGGCCTATTTGGAATTGCTCCACCACTGTTAGACCCACCGCAGGTTTTCTTTCTTTCTTTCTTTTTTCTTTTTTTGCTCAGCGTAGTTCCAGATGAACAGAGTCTTCTTCTTTAATTGTGTAATCAAAGAGACAGACATTGAGTGTGGTAAGACGCACATCAATTTCCTAATAATTTTATAGCACATGTGATCGGTGCATATAACTATACTCCATTTGTAAAGGCTGTCATATTTGGTTTTCCTTTTTTTATTGAAATTATTATTGGAACCAGGCTTCAATAGCCTATTATTGAATCAAAATACGTTCATCCAAGTGTAATCCTTTCGAAACTCCAACAGACATTTACTAAGTTTAGTAAATCTTCAGGACAGGTCAGTAATCCCACAATATGGAGTGAGACACAAGAAAATACCACAGGTAACTGTTGGACTTACAAATGTAGTCATCATTATAATAAAGTAAGGTAGTCTGGTTTGATGATAAGCAGTTTGAGGCCAGAATGAAAAATGTTTTAGCTGATTGACGTTGATTGTTTGGAGAACGTCCATCGTTTAAACAGCTTTTTATACAGTTGAAGCCAGCGGGGTGATGGAGGTGATACCAGCTGACTTGAGGTGAAGGGTACACCACTCCACTATTACACCTCTCAGTAATTTATTGTCACCAAATAAAGAATAAAAATAAAGAATAAAAACAACCTTAAGACACCTTTCTAAAGCAGTCTGATGTCTAGACTGCTTTAGGAAACCACAGTAGCCAAAGAAAACACACATACACACACCGACCGTACAATCTACTTACAACTTTTATATTCTCATTTGTCACAAACTAGAAATATTGTATTCCGATCTAAACGGATTGGATCAAAACAGGACACAATGTCACTCTGACAGAAAAGTCTCGTACCTAAAAAAAAAAAAAAAAAAAATCTTTAAATATTTTTCAAGAAAGACTTGAACTTTAAAAACAAAGTTCACTCAAATTCACCACGGGATGATCTTTGATAAGGTAGAGCCGGCTGACCTGGAAAAAGCCAATTAACCAACAGTCAGAGGATTCAATGTAAAAGTAACAGAGCTGACATCAATTAGCTTCAGTTGCAGTACTCTGGTGGTGGAGAAAAAACAAGCACTCCACAGCAGCTATAAATATGAAGGTGTTGACATTACCAGAGATTTTCTTTTTCTTTGAGGCACAAGTTACTAGAAATATGGAACTTATTATTCATGGGTTTCTGCATCAGACCAGAGATGAACCATTAATGGCTGAGACATTGATTTTAAATCAAACTGAGCAATCACGACAAAACTGATACATTAGATAAGTGGAAATTGTTGGCTATTTCAAGACAAATGCCAATTGTAAAATAATTAGGTGCAACAACAGCAACATAATTAGCATTTGTGGTCTAAGTCTGAAGAGTGCCTGAATTCATTAGTTCAGCTGATGCATGGACATAAGTTATGTGTTTTAAATGAATCCCTCTTTTATACTTCTCTTCATTTTTTTGGACCATTTTATTACACTTTATGACAAAAATGTGACTGTACTTCCTTTTCTTTACTTGTATATTTAAGAGTAAGGGAAACAGTATAGTAGCCTTTGTTCAACCCTTGGCAATTCTAATATTGGACCAACATATGTATACAAAACGCTGGACAGCTGTTGTATATTCTGTTACATACATGTTGCTGAATGAAATGCATGTTGGGTGATTTCATAGGTAAATGTGTCAGCTAAGAACTTAACAGCATATAAAATAAATACATGAAGGACTAAAAAATAGCTGCAGGAAGGATCTGCTGTGAGGCTATGGCAGTTCTCATGTCATTCAAGTCTTATTGGTCCATTCTGATCCCTTTGACCTTAAATACGATTTTAAATTAACCCAAGAAGTTAGTTTGAAAGCAAAACCAGGTTTCCTGATTTTTCTGGTTCCTTGGTTTTGTGTCAATACAGCAACATTCATCCACATATGGAACACATTGAAAACTTTAAACACGTGTGTAGACAATAAATGCCAAAAGTTCTACCTTAAAAAAATCATAAACAATCTGGTCAGGCACCTTCACACTGCAGGTAAAAGTGGACAAAATCTAACTTTTATTGCCCGTTTCCGACTCGTATGGGGATTCCCTATTAATTGTAGGCTGAACAGCACAAATCCAATTTCTATTTCAAATCAGAGCCCAGATACTTAAGAATGTGGTCATTGCTGTGACACATCTCATATTTTTTTTTTTAATGAATGTTCACATCGTGTTTACATCATTGAAGAGACTCAGGCTTTATAAATCTTCACCAGAGGAGGCAGGCACAGTCAAACAATGCATGAAACTGCATCCATGTCGCCCTGCTATAGCGAGGAAGAACGCTGCGTGTAACGTTATGTCTTCCACTTGGATGTAGACTGTTAACTATGGAATCTGATGGTGGCTGCATGATGGGGAAATTGAGAAGTTGTAGTGCGAACGTTATAGGATATCGTAGAAAATAATTAAGCCTTTGCAGATTTGTTAGAATCTAGCACATTAATTAACAACATCCATTCAGTAAATCTGCACATCGGTTCAACTTCAACAATGAAAAAATGGTCAACAACAAATAGTAGGATTGGCTGCTATAGTTCCCTGATGTAAACATAAAAACAAAAAAAGGAAATGAGTGGTTGGATCTTTAAACATTGTGCCTGTGAGAAAAGCTATAATGACTTTACAGACCATGAAAAACGTCACATGAGAAAACAAGGGAAAAAAGATTTTTGGGGGAAAATGATAAGATTATATGATTATTGCAGATTATTTTCCCGTGTAATTTTTCAATTAGAAATGATAACAACTCTCAAGTGCCAACTTCAAGTTATGAAAATTTAATTTTTGTTGCTATTAACTATTTTCAGCAGTTGAAATAATTATGATTAAATAAGAAGTCTGTTCACTTGCGAAATGAAGCTGGCACACTAATCGAACATAAAATGTATCAGATGAGCCATAATGTCGAGTATTTATAATTTAGTGCAGAATCGTGATTACATAAATTCATTGCGGTATTTACAACTGTTAATGTCTATTGATGAGCAAAGATTTGAACCTTCTGCAGGACCTTACAAAAGAAATATTCATGCACTCTGCTTTTACAGCCGCTCATTGCGAATAACATAAAAATGAACTGTGCTCGACATGGTTCGTTTTTTTTTCTTTCAAATGTCACCACGGGTAACAGTCCCTGTTTTTACTGAAGGGCTGGCGATGGCAAATGTAATTAGATGGAGACAATTCCTCCAGGTGTTTAATGGCTGCTCGCAAGGTCAGCACAGCCATGTTTAGGATGCCACTCATGCATGAAGAGGAGGAGCTGGCCTTGGTTGACTGCTGGTGTGAGTCCTCCGCTGCCTCAAGTGACTCACACAAGCTCCACTCGTATCCCCTCTTCATTTTTGTAAAGTTTGACAGCAAAACGCAGGAGAGCCTCGTCTGTCCAAACACATTATAAGCATGGTCTTCCCCATTCAGAAAGTCTGCATATCCTGCTTTCTTCTTCTATTATTTGCTGTGAGATGTACATTAAATTCCATCCTGGCACATGCACACAGCTCAACTGATTACCCTTGAAAATTTCAATGCAGCGAGGGAGTGTGAAGAACACCGGTGTCAAAATGTAGATGAAAAAGGTCTGTTACGGGCCAGAGGAACACCGGGCCCACAAGATGGAATGGGATGGGATTTACAGCGAATCCTAAAGCGGTTTGTTTGGTTGTGCTTTGAGCTGATACTCTAGAGGGAAGCTTCCCATCTGTCCTGCTCTCACCTTGGCCACTCTCTGCCAGCTTGGTCTGCTTGTCACATTTGAGTAGTTGCCATGGGACTAGTCCACTGAGGCCCTGTCAGAGACCACAGAGAGCAAGGCCCCATCATCAATCACACAGATGAGCAACACACACCACAAGAACCCTCCTCCAATGATGGCTAAAGATCTAAATTATTTTGACATCGAATTTTATTTAATTTTTTTTTTTTTTTTTTTTAATGCAGGGAGTAGCTGTGTGATTGTAATCACTTCACAATGAGCCAACTTGATTGCTCATTGGTGATTGTCACTCCGAAGGAGAAAAGGCTTCTGGTCAAACTTCAGTTAAAACACACTCCGAATTTTTACTTTACATCAGTCGCTGCAATATCTTGAATTGCTTTGAACATATAATATGAAATCTCAAACTTCAAAACTTTCAAAAATTGCTGCAATGGATTTATAAAACTACAGTTGCCAATCTTGTATCCAGATGAAATTATCAACAAACAAAAAAAACACACCACTGAAATTATGGTGTGATTTATGAAGACTCAGAAAGTTTCAAAAAAACTATTTTCTGCAGTTGTACGCCTTACACCTAGAAGGCCCTGGGTTCAAGTGCCGGCCTGGCCTCTCTGTGTGGAGTGTGCATGTTCTCCCTGTGTGCATGAGTTTCAAAGATGGATGTTTATATTTGTAAATCAACGTTTGAGGAATACCTACTTCAACACAGTCATGTTTGATTTTCATGCCTACAAGAACAAGTCTCTATAATGTGAGTGCGATTCAGGTTTACAGCTACAATAAGCTACCAGCAACCCATCCACACACATTGGATCTGTTACGAGAAACATTATTTACAAATGAAAGCATTGCATCTGTGGACATTTCATAATTGGACCTATCATCACTTAGAGTTAGGGTTTTCTATTATTGTTCTGACTGCCCAGTCTGTGAGGGCGAGCAATGATTTTAGTCATTTATGTCACAAAGATCCATTTATAAGATTTGGGAACCAGCCTTTCAATCTTGCTGATGAAAAAAGAAAGAAAATTAGTAATTATGTATCATTGCCTTCATTTTCCAGGTATGAGACATTATGTTGGGTTTACTGCCATACCTTAAATAAAATGTTGATAAAAAAAAATTGACGTGATGTTTCTTTTCTGGGTAAATCGAAATCGGAGTGTGGAGTAATTTGTCATTGCTGTGGCTTGCAAACTAACGAGAGACCAGAGGCCATGAACTAATGTAACAGTGTTATACCAAGAGACTAATGGAACTCATGCTGAATCACCTGTGAACATGGTGAGATAATTACCATTTGGGAGACCCAAAGAGCATGTAGTGATAATAAAGTCTGGGGAGCAGAGGTCTGTCTCTGTCTGGTAATTGCAGAGTGAAAAGCCATGTGACTTTGCCACGCATCAGGTAAAAAACCTAAAGGTTTATTCGCAGGAACCATTATGGGAAAGTGTGAGCTTGCTTGGTTTAACAGGAGGTCAATTATAATGGAGTCGTGCTTAGGTTGTCACCACAAAGTGCATAATCAAGGGGTACTACTGGGCTAACCGCTAATCCATAGCTGTGCACTTAAGCGTGCTAGGCTTGTAGCCATGTAGGGCTATTGAATGTGTGCCCATGAACTGGCTTTACTTTGTGAACTGCTATGTCCTAACAATATGTGTCAGTGTGAAGATAAGACCTTCACCAGCTATGGGCAAATCTGTACAACCATTTGTTAATGCAAATTTGTAACCAGTCAATCACATCACAGCAATCCAGTGCATTTTGGCCATGTGAAGACGAGCTGCTGAAGAAAAACTGAGTATCAGAATGGACAAGATGTGCAATGTAAGTGACTTTGAACAGGGCATGGTTGTTGGTGCCAGACAGGCTGGTATGAGTATTTCCCAAATGGATGATCCTCAAGAGATTTCACGCAGGATTTACATGGAAAACACTGAAAAAGACAAAATAGCATCGTTATCGGTGGATGAAGATGGCTTGTATATGCCAGAGGTCAAATAAGAAATACGAGATTGGTTCAGGATGGCAGAGAGTTAACAGTATCTCAACTAACCTCTTGTTACAACCAGTTAAACCTCAACTGTATATCGTATCATATATCAAATGTTGTAATTTGGTAATTGCAAATGCTGCAATACAAAAAAAACACTGAAGCAGGCTACTGGGCTGCGATGGTAAAGACTCCGTTAAGTAGCCAGTCCTGTGCTCGATACGCCACACGACCATGGTAACGCAAAGCCTCATGGAGAGGGACTTTAATCACTATTATAACAATACTACATACAAATAAACACTCCCTTTGTTGTCATCTCCAAGATAAACACGGCACTCTAACGTGTTTATTTAATGCCTGGAAGATCTATTGGGGCTTTTTAAGTGTTTTCTTTATAGTTAATGTAACGTATTTCAGTCAGTGTCAGTGTTTCCTTGAAGGTGGGTGACTCTTATCTGTTTGCTTTGATATTTGCAATCAATATTGTTAGTGTGAATATAAAATTAAAAAAAGGTGGAATCACTTAGATAATAAAATAGAATAATTTCAGGGCTAATTGTTGCTTTTGAAAAGAAAATGTAAGTATTAGTGGATCATTATGATTCACTGAAACAGGTCACACTGCGGTGTATTAGAGATCTACTGGTAAGCTTGAAAAATCTGATACTTTGTTCAGATCACCCACCCGTCGGACTGGAAGTTTCTTCTACTTTTGGACAGAGGCCTCATAATTCAGGTTGGAAAACATAAAAGCTTGAAGCCACCAAGCTTCCTTTCAACTTTCAGCTACTGCTGGTGGTGAAATGGCAATGGGCGAATTTTCTTGGCTCACTTTAGGCTTGTTACTTCCAAGTGAGTTTTGTTTGAATGTCACTGACTTCCTTGTTGGAGACCACGATCATCCCATGATAACCACAGTGTATCCATCTTTTCATGGCTACTTCAAGTGGAACAACATAAAGGTGTTTCTGGAAAACCTCAGGGAAACTGTGTGATGCTTTGTTTTCAAAACTGTTCCTGCACCTCGTCCATGCTACAAACAAAGTAGAAGTGTTGAAAGGCAAAACAGGCGCTAATAATAAAGTTTATGTTGTGGTTAGTAAGTGGTTGTGTGTATGTATGTTTTCCCCATACAGGAAGACCACCTGTCAGTCAGCCAGCTTATGAACACCGTATTAGCCTTCAATACAAGTGAATGTCAGCAAAGGATTGCCTGAAAAGCCACCTTTAATCAGCAAGACATCCCCTTGAAGGTAAGTCGGCTTTGATGATATTAACTTCACTCAGCACATGAAAAACAAGTCAAGCCTTTTGTATGATGACTCAATCATTTCTCAAGTTAATTAAAGAGAAAATAGCACTTTCCTGAGAGTAGTGATAAGCAGGATCCATTTACTGTGCAAATGAATATTAGATGAGTAAATCAATGCAAAGTATGGAATAAGAAAGAAATGCTTTGTTATTGACATAAAAGAATAATGGCAAAATTAAGTAGAATGTGTGTTTGTGAGATATATATATATATATATATAATCATTTTTTATATATGTGCAAGAGAGCACATGACTGTAAAAGTGGCATCGATCAACTGATGTTTCCTCAATCCAAAAGAAAAAAAAAAAAGATTTATTGACTATATCACTGGTGGACATTGGTTGAATACAGCAATATAGCAATATACATCCAAGCAGAATAGCATCCTTGTCAGAGGACTTTAATGCTGTTTCAAGAACAATGAAATATACAGGATATTTACAGGTTTTAAAATCGTATGTGGATGTGTGGGAGAAAACAGGTAAACACTTACAGTATTTTGACCAAAAAAGAGACTGTACCAGACGAATAAACAAGTTTTTTTCTTTAAAAAAATCGTGAACAGATTCTAAATAAATTGTCTGTAACCCTCAAAATGTTTGAAAAAAAAGAAATGCAATAGAAACTTTAGTCCAGTTTTGAAGAACTGAACTTCTTTGTACCAAAACAAATTTTAAGCATCAGTTTCAGAATGTGTAATCATTTCACCATGCTCCCACATTTTTTACGGACCACCCAAATATCTGCACAGAGAGATCTCTGATCTGCTTCCATGTTCAATCTCCACCCCGCAGACTGGATTACTGCTATGAGCCTACAGCCAAATCAGTGCAGCACATCTTCCCACACAGGTCCACGGCAAGGTCTCGTACAGTGCTAAATTGCCAACTGTGATACACAACTTATAACTTCTTACAGCTTGGGACATAACTTCAACCTACAAAATAAAACTAGATATTTTACTTGTCATTCTATTTTGGGGGGATTCAGGACTGTCAGCCTATACTTAACATCCGACTGATGTACATCACGCCCCTCTTTAAATTTGCCTCAGATAAAAACAGTCTAAATGGGTCAGAACCCTGCTGGAGATGAGGCTCCAACAGCTTGAACATTGAAAGGAAAATATAAATCATTTATAGAACCCAAAACCTGATAGTCCCAAGGAATATAAAAACAAATGGGAATACAAAGAAGGCACTTTAGAGACCTTTAACGTGTCCAACAACAGATGAAACAGAGCAATTGAAGCATGATGTTTGAATACTGAGCAGTTGTGCAACAAATGCTCCAGACTGGCTTTCCAAGGTTCCTTTTCCCACCGCTGTGTTTGTATATGCATGTGTGCATGTTACGGATTGTTACTGTGTGTGTGCGTGTGTGCGTGTGTGTCATGCCAGAAAAAAATATCAAAACCGGATACAGGCAATGTGGATTACCAAACACTGCTAACACAAGCCAGACGTAGCACATTACTCAGGATTGTGTTGCAAGAGGTTTGTGCCTGTCAACATTTTATTAGTCACTGTTTTGTACTTGGGCTTTGTCCAAACACGCCACTTTCAGGCCCATTCTGTTGCACGACTGTAGAGTCTCACAAGACAGCAGTGCACTGGATATGTTGAACCGCGCTGCTTCGACTCAGACACATCCGGACCCATTTTCTACCGTGTCAACAGTATTGATCTCGCCGCTCACCCCAATGAGGAGGATTTTAGTCTGTTATGAGATGGAATTAGATTCTTGTCACACAGACACACAATTGCAGCAAGTTCTCTTCAAGACTATCTCAGAGACAAATATGAAAATAAATAAATAACAAGAAAAATCCATGACACTTGTGTTATCAGGAGAAAACACAAAGAATGGGACTTCATCACAATAACATGAAATGCAGACAGCACTGCAATAATACAAGGTACAAGGGCATTTGTGTGTATGTGAGTTTGACTGTTTTCTTGTGCTTATATAATTTACCTGACAGTGTATTTTTAGTCACTCATAAAGAGGTTTTTTTTTTTTCAATACCCAAGGCACAAAACAAAGCTTGTGTTTACTTACTGAATATCTGTAAGACCTTCGGAAGATTATTTTTCTCTCCAGACTGTAAACGTCAGATTTTTTTGGGTGTGCTTGTAACATACACAACTGTAAATATCTCCACCTTCTCCACTCTACATCTTCTCTAAACAAACCTTTTAAAGAATCTAAGTCCTTTTCAACAACCCAAACAAAGACAGAAAAGAGTGCTGTTAAATTTCATTCAGTGTGTTTCAACCCTGTGTCTTTTATTGAGGCCTGTGTGCCATTAAAGTCCCTAACCGATGGTTACAGGAATCATTAGTTCTCACAGGCCTTATTTCAGGACGATAGCAGATTATCTGAACTATATCTTGACCAATGTGGAGTCTCCATAACTCCAGCAACAATAACGAGATAACTGAGATTGGATTTGAAACCCAGTTTGACCAGATGGATTAGTGTGCAACCCAAGACTTCTCTTGCCTCAAAGATGTCGGCTGGAGGCGGGGAGTCATGTTGTGTTCTTTTTCTCTGATGACCTACATTTCTCCTCTACCTCAGAACATGGATGATGTCTAATAAGGTTGCTTCCTCCAGAGATGAAACGCAGGAGGGTTTAGTCAGCACTGATTTAGCTGAAATACAAAAAAACAAACTGTTAAAATCTGTTTGCATTTTGACTGGATCAACAACAACAACAACAACAACAACAACCACCTGAATATCTAATGTGACTTCTGGTGTTGACGGGATGTTTATTAGAAACAGGAATGATCAACTGAACTATTATGACTATTTACCCAAGATGCAATCTCTGACATATATTCAAATACATTGACTGCTGTATTTAAATACGATGGTTCCTTGTTTATCGCCGGGTAACGTTCTAAAACTAACCCGACAAGCAAAATCCACGAAGTAGTTTTATTTTTTACAATCACTATATATGTTTTAAGGCTGTAAAACCCCTCACCTCACACTTTATACACTTTGCTCAGACAGGAAATAACATTTTCTCACATTTCTCTCTTGTTTAAACAAAGTTCAAACCGTCATATGCGACCTCCTCTCAGCCTCTCAGCAGCGTTCACCATCTCGGACACGTAGCTGCTCAGCCTGCACTCTCCACCTGGTTCTTTCACACTTAAAGCCTTTATTTTCCTCACTTAACACATCCGAACCTCCGTGTTTTTACCCTCCATGCACGCTGCCCTCAGCCCGGGGAGGGCTGAGGTATCTCGGACACGGAGCTTCATGGACCCGGCCCCCGGAGCTATTAAGCTCCAGAGTTTCACCCCTCAAAAAAAAGCATGCAAAGTTGCACTGAAAAAATCAGTGAAACAGCGAGGCCGGGAAAGGTGAACCGCGATATAGCGAGGGACTACTGTATATGCAGAGATGTAACAACATTTGAATTGTGCTGTTGAAGCAGTCTTGACCTATTGAGCGATGGATTCCAGCAGACCTCTGAGGGTACGGTGTGCTATCTGGCACCAGGATGATCTTCTAAGCTACCAGTTTGTGCCAAAATGGATCAGGTTTGTTGGAGCCGGAAAACTGCAACAAGTGAGGCCAAGTCAACACCTTTCTTACGGTCCTTGAACCATTTGTGATCCACTTTCACTTTGTGCTGCTAAAACTACATACATTTAAAAAAAAAAAAAAGGACCACTGCCATCAATGGGATGCTGTATATCGTGTGGAAGAATGCCTTAGGTGGGTGGTATGTTTCAGAATAACATCCATGGATTGTGAGAGCCGAGGTGTCCCAGAAGAATGTTGCTCCAAACATTACACTGCCTCAACCTGTGTGCCTTCCTGCAATTGTTCACCAGGGTAACCCGGCACACAAACAGCCAGTCATCTCCATGATGGAGAAGTTATTCATCCAACCAAACCAGCGTCTTCACTACTCATTAGGCCCTTTCTGATGATCACATGACTATTGTTGGTGTTTAGGTGATAGACAGAGATGCAGCTCAATACTCAACAAAATGCTAAGTACTGTTTATTTACTAACTCCTGCTTGTAAACACTGTTTCTTGGGTGAATAGTGTTTCTTTTGTTTTTCTGTTAATTTCATTCTTCTGTGCCTATACACTGCTTAGTCCTGAATGTATTAATATTCAATATTACTTATTTAACATTATTCTGTTGTATTGATATATTAATTCAATGGAATTTATTTTCTGTGTGGAATAAAAACATTCTATTCTATTATATTACTGTATCTGAACCAGCATTAAACAAATTGAACTACAGAAGATTGTACGTTGGTTACCAGCATTGAATTGCCCCTTGCTTTAAATGGCCTTTAACACCCACAGCGTGGCTGCTGCTTCTTTTATTTTGTAAGATACACCAAATATAGACCACTTCAGAATGGGAACACATCACAGGTGAATTTAACAATCGGAATCTGGCCCTTGTTAAACTCCTTCAACCATTTTTTTTCTCCTTTTGGGTACAAAATGTTCATATACTGTTTCATATACTATTCATTAAAACGTGCCAGACTGAAGACATTGTGACGGCTATTCATATCACCTGTCGTGATCATAATATTATGGCTGATCTGTGTATAACCACCCATCCAGCATCAGACTTGTACCTAGAGACTGTTAAAGCTGCATACACACACTCATTCACTCCTTCTCAGCTTGGCCTTGAGCTCAGACAGCTTCGCAGCACATCATGTTGTCAAGTAGAGGAACGCTGCTACCACATGGCCCTTTTTTCTTTACCATGTAGAAAACTGCCCAAAAAAAAAAAAAATCATGAATAGGAGACCTTTTTCATACTTTCTCTCACTCTCAGCATGTGCACACGCACATCCACCGCTCCTTTTATTCAATAAATAATCAAGTAGTTAGTGTTGCCTAGCAACCGCATCATCAGTACCTGCATTGTTTCAACGTAGTGAATGACAGACTACTGGGCTGGAGTCCCACAGCACATTGTAAAATGTGAAGGTTGATATTCAAGTGATTTTCTGTGGTCCTCACTAGTTTCAAGTGCCTGCAGCCATGTGAAAAAACTCCCCCCTAAAAATGCCAACCAATGCTTATTGCAAGTAAATGAATTAACGGAGGTGACTATATAAACGTGAAAAAAAACATTCACTAGTAGTTGAAAATATAGGTACACAATATATAATATGAGATGTATGTATATTTTGAAAATATGAGTTAAAAAAAAACAATAACCAGTTATAAACCACCATGTTGTAATTGTGCTGTTGGGAATTATTGTTGACTAGAAGCTGTTACATTCGGATTATTTATTATTATTTATTTATATGCCTTGATTTCTTTAGAAGAATCACATTGAGATTAAGAATCTGTTTTTCAAGTGTGTCCTGATAACATAAAACAGGTTTACAGTGACACAACAATGTTATTAAAAACACAATACAAGACAGCGAGACAAGTACATAAAAACAATAAGAGTACAGTCAAGAATAAGAACATTTAAAAGATGCATTAGTATGATGACGGGCATTTGATTTGATAAGAAAATCTAATTTAATGCATCATTTTCATACTTTTCGATTCATTATCTTTGCCTTAGTATGAAACAAAATGACTGAAAGGCTGATTTTGTGATGTGTTCTTAGCTTCCCTCTCCTATTGGCTGTTTTTAGAGTAAACAGCAGCATGAAGGTGGACCTTTGGCAGTCTCTCAAATGCATCCTGTGCCCTTGAAAATCAAGAATGGCCTGTTCACACAGCAACTTATCTCCCAAAGTGAAGCTGACGTCTAATCAACACCTGCAACCCTTTCCTTTGCTGCATGTCCAAGTGAGACTTCAAAAGTTGTGCCAAGCCACACGCTTCCCGCAGCGTGTGAGACAGGGTTGGTGGAAAGGAGAAAAGAGAGAGAGATTTGTTTTCAAAGCCCCCCTAAAGCTGTTCTTACTTTTCAACATATGCATGGGAAAGACCTCTGATTTGTTGCTGGAGCCGCACGTCCTTCTCAACAGTTGCCTATTCTTCTACAATGATTGTGTTCCAAGCTGCTAGATTTCACTTTAGCAGCAAACTAGAGACCCTTCCTCCTGTTGCATTATTTTTTTTGGCATGAAGACAACCGAGTCTCTTTCCATGTCTGATCCAAAAAAATAGTCTCAACCTTCATAACATATGAATAATTCCCTCCCTGGCCGACAAACTGCACATGCATGTACTGTCATGAAGCGCTTCATTCACTTTGTACAACTTTTGAAGTATCACTGAGTTGTTGTGAGGGCAAAAAAGGCTACGCAATCATATCGATAGTTTCCATTATATATGACTTGAGATTTGCATCGCAGATGTCGGTCATCACAATGTGTGTGACTACACCATTAATGGGCTCCACCTCCTTTGTCGGCAGTCAACACTGGAGATGAATGCAGTCTTTGTCAAATAGGCTCAGTGTTAAGATGGTGAAAGGAGCTTATCAGTCTGGTGCTGCTTGCTTGTAATAATCAATTACAGGTGACTATGAGTGACCTTGAAACATACTGATTCTGCAGAAATACAATGAGAGGATTTGAATTGCACACACCCGTGTAATGCTGCCAAGGATTCTTGACACACTGTGCTGGAAACAGACTGAATTAGTATGTGTGGATATATTTTTTTATCTTCTCCAAACCTAATATCTTCCTGAAATGCATCGCCTCCCCTGGATTTATCTCCCTCTCTGCTCTCTCTTGCTGTAATTGTTGATGAGATGCTTCTGGTGTTGCTGTTGCACCAGTAACAGCATGCCGAATGTGTATCCATCAATCTGTTCAGTTCTCCCTGAGCAGTCCCCCCACTGAAATCCGTTTAGGGCTTTTCTTATTGAGTGGAGTGTAGAGGAGTCCTTCAGGGGCTTCAGCTCTCTAACCTAGTTCCCCCTCTGTCTTTTCAATGTAACCATTCCCAGTGGTGAATACATGTGCTCCCTACATAGAAGTACTGAAAAGGCCAGTGAGGTTGGAGACTGAGTTTAATTAGCTGTGACTATCTCTTAAGAATTATTTCATGTCGGAGGTTTCATAAGTCACACCTCACATGCACCCAGGAGCTATAATTTACCAAATGTGTTTTTTATCGATAACTGGTGTGTATTGCTAAACACATATTTAAAATGTCATTAATGTCACATTATTTCACGCTTAGCTTTGAGAAACACTCCTGCAAAGTAGTGAGCTGTGACGAAAAAAACGTGTTTCAAAACAAAAGAGATTCTTTGTGTACTCCAAGACTCACATGCCACCCTTGGAGGAGTTGTTTACTCGGTGTAAGTGTACCTACGAGGGATGAAGGTTATCTGACATGGTTGTAGTTATATTATATTTCACATAACAAATGTGTTTTGAGAGAGAGGAAGACATATCTGTCTGTTCAATGCTGTGTTGCCATAATTGGTGTGTCAGAAGCTATCATAGCTGTGGATGTGAAGCATGTCAATGATACATACACTGTGCCCAAGACAACAGCAGCACAACTTTGAATTATATTACAATCAAAATGTGCAATCTGTACTCCCACCCTAAGTTAGTATGTAATGAACCACAACTGTAAATTTGCTCACAATTGAACAACCTACTCACAACTCTTTATGTAACCAATAGGCTATATTCTGTCATTCAGTTGTGCTACCTTTTCTCAATTATTCATCTCAATTGTTCCCAAGTAACTTGTTCTATGTGGCTAACATCATTAAAAATGAATGTTCATAACTTTAGCACTGAGTTCTAAATGCATGGGAAGGTGCACAGGCTTTTACGAGCACTGAGAAATACGAAAAACCTGAATTATCACGGAGGGAAAAGATATTACAGGAAGACAAGGTGTGCGTGATTCAATTTTTTTAAGACTTAGGCACAACATGATACATTTTGAGGAAGTAAATTAGCTAATTTATGTGAAGAGCTGGTTGTCTAGGTTCTCCCTATGTACAGAAAACTGCAATAATGTAGATTAGTTGCTTGCAAGGTAAGATGGTTTGAAAAAGAGCTCATTAAAATAGCTCCACCACTGAGGAGGAAACATTGTAAGTCTTGTTGCAATACAACACTTTGATCCAATTAAGCATGGAATCAGCAGTCTACGGTGTTGTGTGCTCTATCTGAAAATCCAGTCTCCCTCTTAAATTGAAGGAAATGAAAAAATGGGTCCCACCATCTGTATTTGTCCCAGACTCTAAGATCAAAGAAAATCTAAATATTCAGTATTCAATAGTCTGAATGCAGTGCGCTCTTTTTTCCATCTTGGAAGATGAATATTTCTGAGAAAAGTAATGCATGCGTCCACACAAAACAAATAACAATTGGAAGAACAAATCAAAAACTGTGGGTAAACTACTATTTCTAATGAAGCCAAAGGACATTTGAAGGTGAATTTGGGACAGTTTCAGACAAACTGTACTTTTTGTTAGTACTACTGATGGTTGAAAATTGGTAGTACCATTAGCTGAGACTGTAGGCTGGACCGTGTAAATCCAACGTCTCGCAGCTGGCCGGCGGTGTACGATGAAAACGGTAACCCGAGAGACATAAAACATAGATTTACCTAACAGTCTGTTATGGTACCATGTTTTTATTCCCCTTTCCTAACTAAAAAGGTAAGTTCAGTACATCATTTCCAGTTGAAAATACCTTTGTGTGACTGAACAGAGCCTTGAGTTTCTTTACTTGCACCTTCAAAGACCACTTGCAATGACAAGCCAAGTGATTTTGGTAACCATAAATGCACCAGTCCTGCAGCAGCCC
Source organism: Parablennius parvicornis (assembly GCA_900302745.1). Lineage (NCBI taxonomy): Eukaryota > Metazoa > Chordata > Actinopteri > Blenniiformes > Blenniidae > Parablennius > Parablennius parvicornis. The sequence continues at coordinate 18,640 of OMNM01000205.1, forward strand.
CTACCGCTTGGCTTTTCTTCCCTGCTTGAGTTTGTGTTCCTGTGTGAGCAGTGGGCCCCACAGTGCTTGCTGCTTCCTTGCTGTCTCTCCATTAGGTGCCTAACAGAGCGTTGGGCTGTGGCTGCTCTCTCCCTCAATGCCTCCATCTCCCTGTCGCCCTTCAGGTCTCATCGCCTTCGCAATGGAGGATCCATCCGCCATGATCCCAGGACACATACTGTCCTCCATTACCCATCCTCACAGCCCACTGCGCTCACATCCCGCTCCCAGGACTCATATGTGCCCATCTTTGCATGTGTGTGAATTTTTTTGGAGTACAAGCGACTCTGCTTAGCCTAAACCAAGGACACCGAGTAATATCTAGTTACACCGCCGCAACCCGGAGAGAGCGAGAGTCTGCAGAGTAAAAGATCAATAGGCCATTTCAGGGTTTTGTTTTTAGCTTGGATGAGGTCCATCTGTAGATTCCTTACACATTACCTGAATGAAAGACCTTGAGCGGTGACAACTCATACCCCCTGAGCCATCACATAAACACTGAACATCTGCCATAAGCGCTCCCAAGTCAACTATTAGCATGGCTGAATAGTTTGTAATGACCACTTATCAGAGGAAAAGACTATTGCTGAAAAACTAAAGTTGTTATTTACTTGTTTAACTTTTTCTTTTTTAAATCTTCACACCTACTTAATGCATATTTGAAGTATAACCAAGCAACAGCATCGGTTCAAGTTCTTTTAATGATTCCTTACATCTCAGAATCTTTAAAACAGACACATTTAAGAATCAACATTAGGATTTACTGATTATTTTTGGTTCAATTTTCCAAGTCACAAATGCTTCCTATTGATCCTATTAGTTGTACATCAGCGTGATCACAGCAGTCATTACCTTTTCATATTAATTGGAATTGGAAATTCTTTTGCTCATGTTTGTGATGCTGGAATTTACACAATAACTGTCATCATCTGCAACATATTGGTGAATGTGCCAGCCCCACACTGCTCCACACATTCAAATCAGATCACTCGGTCTACGCCTGGAGTCACAAACACTCCTCCCAAAAACCACGATAACAAATTGTTTTATCCATAAGATCCAATTAAAACTGTGAAATCACTGAAAGCCATTTGGTGTCTTGGATGTTTATCTCCTACGAGTGCACAAGCGATTATACTTGTCAGTGAACTCCAGGAAATCACAGCGACGAGAGGAGCCAAAAACACAACATTCCAGCTAAATCCCAGCTAAAGAGACTAATGAGGAAAAACATGATTTGATCAAATCAAAAGTGGTAACTTAATATTCACTTCTTCTCATGTGGGCTAAATGAATTTTACAGTTGTGGGGAAAAAACAGAAGCATCTTGCATGAGAATAGACAATGGGCAAATGGGTAATAGATGCATTAACATTCAGGCTGCTTTTGTTTTTAGAAAGCCGGATGCGCCTGGGACGGGAATGGCGTCATTTTAAAAGGCTTTCAGGTATTTCTGTAGAAACAATGGGCTATTAATCTAAAATGCATTTTACTGTTTAAGGCACAATGGTCGTTATTTTGACGAACACAACAGGTTATCAGAGAGAACATCCAGACACCCAACTGAAATGAAATCACTGGTGCTGTGGATTTCCAATGTTTCCCATCCATTTGGCCATCTGTGGCTGAGCAACACATTTCTACCACATCATAAATAATACAAATGTATTATCAACCATTAACAGCATTGCTTAATGAAGCAGAACAAAATGAACTGAGCTAAAGAGAAGGGAAGGTGACGTTGTTCAAGTGCTTTAGTTCATATGACTTTAAGAAGGCAGATAATCGAGATAAACAACCTCAAAGCCTGTCACAAAGGAGAAAGGAGCCTTAATGTGTATTTTTTTTATTGTTATTGTGTGTATAACATTCCACACACGCTCATGAGCACAACAATCCAGCCTCCTTTCATTCCGCGTGAAGTGCTGCTCATCACAAACTCATACGCAGCCCTCCACTTCCTGACCCACTCTGACCTTTCTGATCTTGGTCAACAAACTGCTCCTCATCTCGTCTGATGCCCCAGATTGCATCATGAGTCCTGCAATCAACAGCAAAGTCAAATTAAATGAGCATCCAGTGTCTGCATTAACTACAAGCACAAATATAACCATGAAGAAAAGTTACAATCTGATTAGTTTAATGGCTCTGTGACGCCTGACCTTGCTTCAACACATTAGTTGTTTTCGATGAAGACTTTTTTATGTTGACGAATCAAGCATACATTCGAGAAGCAGGAGTACATCTCCATATCCAAAGCATGCAGCCACATTTATAGTTATTCACAGCTTAGTAATGATGCATATATAACAGTAATGTATTGGTGAGAACATCATAACATCCTGTTAACAGCATCATAGTGAAAAAATAGATCATTCAAATGTGGCACGCAGCTAATTTGATGATGAAACATAAAATCAAAATCTGGCAACTCTGTTACTGTAAACATCCATCCCTGTGCTCGGAGGCTCAGACAAATGGAGACATAAATTGAAAAGTACGAGTAGCTGCGAGGAGAGGAGGCGGATGCAGATGAAAATGTGAGTGGCAGATAGGAGGGGATGTCGACTGGCAGACAGGTGGGTGTGGAGAGAAGTCACACAACCATGAGGAATTGCATAATGGCAGAGGATGGGGTGGAGAAGGCCTCAGCAGGAGGGGGAGCTTCCTGTGAATTACCAGCTACATTTATAAGGCACTCCAGCAGCAGCATGCTAATGAAAGACTTGATAAGACAACAGAGCAGGAGTCAAGTGCAAGTCCTCTGCCGAGGCATAATTTCTGCACACCTATCCTTTTTTCTTTCCATTTAAAAGTGATGACAGAAGACCTCTATCAGGACTTTGTAAGCCTCACCTCATATGAAGGTATGTCTACATATAAAATGAGCCCCATTTAATAAAGTCTGTTCAACAGTAATGTGAAATATGGCCTGAAAGGATCCATTGGAAAAGGAATAGGCCATTCATCCCAGCATGTCTTGTTTCTTTTACTTAGTGCCTCAACATGCTAGCTTTATATGCAGCGGCTACAGTATGGGTAGATGATCGTGGACATAAAATGTAGACCCAGGCTACGGAAAATCAATAGCTAGTGATGAAAACCGTTTACTGTTTTATTATTCCAGATTCGTGACCTACCACAGCCCCATGCTGTTGTCTCCCCCAGGCTAAGGCTCACTGTCACTCACACTTGCTCATTAAGTGCCAATCACGCAGTACTCCAGGCTATAATTTTGCCAGCACTTGGTGGCACTGCAGATGTCACATAATGATCTCCTGCCTTCTTCCTGCATAATTCAATGTAGGTGCAGTTGACATGGTTTACCCTTGACATTGAACTCTGTTTCTGCGTAAGCTGGTGGTCAACTGGGTCAGTTTCAATTTAAATGCTCTGTGCAGGGCGTGTGGACAGTCTTCTGTGACTCATTGGTTCTCTTTTTTTTTTTCTCAGATTTTGCAAATGTTTTAGACGGTACATTTTTGCTGGTTGCATTTCATCTTCAGTAATGAACACGTCTATTTACTTCAAGAAATAAACCTTTTTTACTTTGATGATGTGCAATCTTGTTAGAGGCCTGCATCTCCTATTGTGCAGCACATGAAAGACTCAGGTCTAATGTGCATTTATTATCCTCTTATATGCATGATGCAGCAAACATATGCTAAGCTCCGATATCACTGGAAGAGAACATTTGGACTACAGTTGTAAGTGGGCGCTTCATAAACGCTTCCTCCTTATGTACAAATTTCAGTATAGGGACCTTCAAAGAGTCTGCTCAATTCAGAAAAAGTTTGAACTCTGGGTCAACCAGCAGTTCAGAGAGCATGTTCAAATGAAAAATAAGGCAAAATGGCAGACTGTTTGGAAGCATAGCACAATTATGAAAAACATTTCAAGGTTCCCGTGGATGACTGTGATTAAATATAAAGAGGTGCACCGGCATGGCAGTGAATAAAATGAAAACTGTCATGTGTCAGCAGCCATGATCCTGACTTTAATTGACAAGTTGTCATAGTTCAGGCATTGGGGAGGCAAATAAATCATTCACAGCGAAGACAGACAGAGACCTGATACAATTCAACGCTCCGGTTGCACAAGTTAAAAATCACACCAATTTCAATGTGATGGCGACGTGAACATGTAGAAAAGCACTAAGCCCCCACCCCAGTGAATTAGTTTAATCAAGCCTAAGCATGTAAAATTATGAAAATGGCTCCAGCATTTGATAGCCTAAAAAGAAAAAAAAAAAAAAAAAAAAAAAAAAAAAAACAGTGAAAAG
>OMNM01000207.1:19166-59994 GCA_900302745.1 Parablennius parvicornis
ACTCAAGACAGCACATCAGCACCCATGACCTCAACAGCATCCACAAGCTCTGTGACAAATTATCTTGTAATCACCTCTACCGGTTCTACCACCACACCGCCTCTACAACCACCTCCAACACCTCCCCATCTCAGCCCACCTCTACAAGCACCCCTGCAAACACCACCTCTACAACCACCTCCAACACCTCCCCATCTCAGCCCACCTCTACAAGCACCCCTGCGAACACCACCTCTACAACCACCTCCAACACCTCCCCATCTCAGCCCACCTCTACAAGCACCTCTGCGAAAACCACCTCTACTAGAACCGCTCTACAACCACCTCCAACACCTCCCCATCTCAGCCCACCTCTACAACCACCCCTGCGAAAACCACCTCTATATCCACCCCATCAACCGCCACGTGGCCCTCTACGGGCACCGACAACCCTCCCTCCACCACATCTCCTACAGGAAAGGCTACCACTACCATGATGTCTACCGTGACGTCTACCACCGGTTCCTCAGCCACCACAACGAAAAGCCGAGGCTCACGCACCAAAGCTACCGTTCTGCTTTCTGCATGGTCGCTGTTATTCTGCATGCTTTGAGGGTGAAAGAAGGTGGACTCCTTTTTTAATCTCAACACATCCTAGACAAACCAAATGCTAGTAAACTCAACATTGTAAAAACAGGTGTCACCAACACAGAAGCTATGGACAGCTTTTGAGGTATTGTCCACGCTCAACAAATGGTCTAATTGTGCTGTTATTCTATGTATTCTTGCTATGATTTTTCAATCCATAATATGATATCATTCAGTAAGTTTTATTCAACAAATTATTACAATATTGGACCCTGAACAGTTAAAATGTGATCGATTGCTGGGTTGTTTATTTGCAAAAAAAAAAAGTCCTACACGCGGAAGCGCATTAAAATAAAATGAATGAGGAAGGGATGATTAAAACTGTTTGACTTTGACATATCTGCACTGTGAATCATTGATTAAAATTGAAACATGACATTGATATGTACGCACAGTTTATTAGAATATTCAGTTATATGCCACATTAGACTGTTAATAGGTGAAACAGGATGATATAAAGGAGCACAAGATGAAACAAGCAGTCAAAATCTGTATATTTTTCAGTCTTCAGATCGACAGATGGCCAGCAGAGCCAGTAGATGGTCTTGTTTGAAGTGTTTCTGTTATGAAAAGAAGAAGAACATGTATTTCTCATATAAAACCTGTAAATTATACATTAAAGCCAATCTTTTACTGGAAAGCTCTGAAACGTGTTATATTGTATTATGTGTGTGGCTAACCTGGAGAGCAGAATAGAGTGAGGTTCCTGTTAATTTAAGGAACGCAGCTCGGATGCACAGCAGGTCTTCCTCGCTGTGAGACACCATGATCGCATGCACCACTGAAGTCTGCACAAACAAGTGAAACCATTATTTCCTGTAACTTACCAAAATCATAACATTAATAATAACATTAAATCACTCAAGGACTTCTTTCACATCAGTCTGTTTGAATCCTGCCACTCTGTCACAACTGCTTACCATTGTTGAAATGTTAATGCGTGACTCTTTAAGTCCCTTAAGTGTTTAAAGTAAACACAAGACTGTTTGGCCAAATGGGCAAAGTAAAGGGGGCAGACTATTGGCTGAAAGGAGAACAGGATAACATCATTACTTATCACAGACCACAGTTCATACACTTATGTGTATGAATCAATGTGTGTTTCAGGTATTTAGGTGTTGAAAGCAGTAAAAACATTGAAAAACTAAAGTAAAGTCTGTTATAATAAATTGAAGTACACATTGTCCTCTGAGTCCAAATGTAAATGGAATGTAATAATGTAGGTTAAAATAAGCATTAAGCATCTTTTTCTGAGATAAACTAGAAAAAGAGTGCATTGAATGTACGATGAATTTGGATTGATGATTTATTTTTAATGTTGTTACTACAATGCTTTTTTTTTTTAACTTCTACTACTATTACAACTACTATGAGAAATAATGAAAAAGTATGAATAAAGTACCTATTAAAAGTTCAGATGGATCAATAAAATTGCAAGATCTTTAAGATATGAATCACTATTAATTGGATTTTTCTTTCATATTTCAAATGGGGTCATTTAGAATTTGCAAAGAGCTTCAAAAGATCGTCTATCAGGTGTTTCGCAGTTATAAAATCATCTCACCTTCATTGTGGAAAGTCTCTTGGCGAGGTACGCAGAAGGGTCTTCAATGCACTGCACTGTAATAAGACAGATCATGAGATACACCAGGATGGTTAAAAACACTGGAAACATATGTGAAAGTATTTCTTACCCAAAATGCTCAAACCAAGCTGGAAATCTCCTGTAAACCGTTTCTGCACGATCTGATCCAGCGTCTGTCCGGTTTCCATCTCCAGGCCCATCAGCACTGTCAGAGGAACACGGCGTGAGGAGAGAATCTCAAAAGAGTTAGAACTTGAAGACTAAATGGAGCCTCACCGTTGTTGAGGTGATCTGAGTCTCTGGAGGTTAATATGTCGATCCACGGTCTGGCCTCAGCTTTCTTCCCTTTCAGAGATGCAGAGAGAAGCTGGAATTCAAAAAGATGAATAAAAATGAGAAGATTATTTAAAACCACTTCATGCATCATACCTGTATATGTTTAACTTTTAAAAACTTCTGCTCAAAACCAAAATACACTGCCCTCTAATCTTCCTAACCCCTTATGAATATCACAACATGTTTATATCAAAGCATAAAGTGACATTTTACCTCAATATCTCTTTGAACCACACCAGCGACATTATCTTTCTGTTTGAAAAGAGGGGAAAACACACAGTTGAATACAATAATAAGGTCATATTAACATTAACATAACAAAACTATCAATATACAATCAATAAATATTGACTAAAAGGGAGAAAAGTATGAAGTATAAAAATAAGCCCACGAAAGTATATTCAAATTACATGTAGCAATGCTAAAACCAGCTGAGCAAAGTCTCCGCTGGTTTCTCCTTTCAGTTCCTTCGCCAGGTCCTTTTTATACACTGAAACAAGAACAAAGATTACAGGAGATTTTATGAAAAAAAAATTTAAACGTTGTACATTTATTAGATTGTTTTGTTTTCCTCAAGGATGAAATTCGTCTGTGACTCACCCTGGTTGTACACGGCGTCGATTTCCTGAAGCTGCTTTCCAGATCGCGTGCAAAGGATCTCCATGAGGGCTTGTTCATCCGTACCCAAACCCTGCACACACACACACACACACACAGGGTCATTGCATTGACTTTCCTGCAGATTTACTACTATATCAGCAACAACCTCACTAACTTCGCTAATCGTAACTCCAAAGCTTCCATTAAAATGCTTTTGTTTTCCTTAAGTAGCCAGAAATAGGCTGTGTGAACTTAATCAGATAACACATGCAGTCCAATCATGACCCCGGAACTAACCGGAGTGTGGCAGGTTATCGTTTATTTGACTTTCAACTGAAGCCTCGCTCACCGCCATGGCCTGCTCCAGTCGTTGAGCTTCGAACTGCACAGGAGGCATCAGCAGGCTCAGCAGCAGAGTCTCCAAGTCTCCAGACAGACATTTCTTCAAGGAAGATATCAGATCCTGGGATACACAGATTTAGATTGAAATATCATCATTGTTGACTTTCAGTGTGATGAAACATTGTGAAAATGACAGGTCAGGTCTTGTTTTGTAAAATTAAAAGACAACTCTCGTCCTAAATGTACCAAACTCTGGACTAATCTAATCAGGCATACTTTGTAATAAATATTTATAGAAATACTAATAAATCCAACATGAAACACTGAACACATGTATTGAACTAAATGTAGCTACAGCAACTTCAATTTATCAATTTGGCATCAAAGTCATGGTGTCAGGGTTTGAAAACACCTGCAATGCAACAGCTATAGGAGGACATTTCACTGTATTTTGCACCAAAAGGTTTCATTAAAATTGGATTCATGCTGAGATTGAAGACATTTCTGCTTATAATCTATTGTGAAATATAGAAATTTCCATCATGTATACTCTGCATCACAACAAAGAAATTCTTTAAAGAATACATTTTAAAGGCCACACAAATTGACACTTGGCACCACATGGCCAATAAAATAAAATGTGTTTAACATTTCTGGTGCGGACTATCTTTTTATAAAACATGCTGATATACTGTAACTGTGTGTGTTTAAAGTATTTTCTTAATGTCTAACCACAAAACAAAGCTCAACCCCCTTTCTAAACAAAGGTCTGTTCAAACCATCAAGACAAGTTCAACAATATTTGATCAGCAAACAGTTAAAATGTGCAAACACATGCACATGCACATGTTTTAGAGTAGTTGATGTCATATACCTTGTGCAATAGCTCTTCAAAGGCCTGAACAATCAATAGTCTCTGGTCGTTGTTTCGATTGGTCAGGATTCTCACCAGAGTGACTGAATCTGAAGGAGGAATGTCATATTTTTCGGGAAAAAAACAAAAAAATATGAATTCTGGAGACATTATGAGTGACGTGAGGACATGCTGACGTACCTTTCTTCTCCAGCGCTCCTTGGAGCTCCACAGCGTCTCTGTCGGGGTGGAAATTGGAGAAAGGACGCACTGTTCCAAGGGTTCCCCACCACATGTCCTGCATGATCGACGGGAAGAGTGGAACATAAAAAAACGTCTCACGGCTGACAGACAACACAAATAGCTTTGCTTGAAATTAAAGAATGTCAAACATCCCATTACTACACTGACTTTAGAGTAAATTAGTAGTTCTGACTCATGTGGAAACACGTTTCCGACATGACTTTGAGTACCACAGGGCAACATTTGTGATATTCTTGACATCAGACAAAGTTTTGGAAACTATGAGTACTGTACACTTGAGGTGGAGAGAGTGTGTCTTATGTTACAATGCTTAAACTGTACTCCATTACAAGTGGATGTAGTGTGATGAAAAATAATCAATATCAGCCTAAAGCTCGATTCAACTGTATAAAATGTTTGGATGTTCGGAGCAATAAAGATAAACAGGAAATTATTTATTCATCCCTATTTTGCAATTTTAATCACTTTACACACACTATAGTTTCAAATGTTTGGGGTATTTAAATCAGGGGTGTCAAACATGAGGCCCGTGGCCCAAAACCGGCCCACAAGAGGCTCCAATCCGGCCAAACCACCAAGCAAATGGTCGAAATTTCAAATAAAACATTGATGTCTGTGATGCTGCCATGAAAGATAGCAAAACCAGCTTTAGCCTTAATGTCAAGGGGAGTTTGTAAAAACACCCATCATGCAACAGCTGAAGGAAAAGTATTTTGAGCATTTTATTGTGTTTGTACCTGAAAGTATCATTAAAATTGGCAACATCTTGAGATTGTAATCATTCTCTGCAGAAATTGTTTGGTTTTGGGAAAATATACACATTTTCAATATGAATACGAGGCCCCACATCAAAGAACATCATTAAAGTTTAAATTTAAAGGTTATCATGACAATATTTTACCAGTCAGGCCCATTCAAGATGACATTGAGTTGAACGTGGCCTTAATTAAAATGGGTTTTATGACCCTGATCTAAATTATGAACCCTGTAATAAAATTTTTTTTAATTTTTGCTAAAAGAATCAACTTATTGGCTGCAAACATGCAGATCAACATGTAAAACACTATTTGTGTGCAGACTTGGTAGTTACTCATGATTTAAAAAGTTAGAAAGTAGAAGCAACAGTAAATTCACATTGCTGCTAAATACTTGTAAATACCCGTAAATCTACAAAAAGCAAATTCTTTACAATAACGTGAGCGTTTTTAATTCCTCCCTCCCCGCCCTGCCATACACACAAGACATGCAGATAACATTATCTGCAGTATTATCTACAAATGTGCATTCTTGGTGAGCGGAGTCATGACGGGACGTCACAGGAGGGACAAAGGTCGACTTACATACGAGCTGTAGTACTGGAGATCCATGGCTTTATTCAGTCTGAGAATAGAAATAAATGCATATCATTACATAATGAATGTAACCCCACTGAAGCAGATGTAAACACACACATGATAACTATTGTGAACAGCTGTGAGCTTATTCATCTGCAATGGAAGGATGTTTGGAACCTCAAACAGGAAGTCGGGGTTTTAATCATCCTTGATGTAATGATCACTCTTCCAGCAATACTATGCTACTCACACTAACTTGTACAACTACTAACACAAGCTGCTTTAGTCCTTTCACTCGAACTCTGAATTGTCTTCATTGAGGTAAAAACCAGGAAGGAGCCAGTTTGAAGGATCTAAGAAAGAAGGACAGATACCTGCATCCAAAATATGCATGAATAAATTACAACTACTAAATGCTGAAATCATTCACTTGTACATAAATTGAACTGCATCTATAGAAAGAAAATGCTGATTTCAATTTAGGTTTCATTCTATTGTCTTTAACATGGCAAATGAAACAAACAGCAGAAACCGTAAAGCGTGACTTTTCTCCATTCATTCATACAATATCAACCATTTCGCAAAGAGAAAAGCTCATTCTCATACCTGTAACAGAATCCTGTAGCAGCAGGAAGGCATATAACAAGTGTATCCAGCCTCTATCTGATTCCCGCCCACTTGAAACCACACCTGCTCCTGGTACACCCACTTGGCTGTCAATCAAACATTGGGGCCAATCGGAGTCAGGTATTCTGTCACCTTTGTAAACACTCTTGGTTCTGGTGAAATAAACCACATTCCTCTCAAAAAAGAATCCAGACACTCAGGTTTGTTTACAGGAGACTTGTAGCCATAATAAACAGTGCCCCTAAATTTAATTGTAATTTAAGGATTATTTTCAGTTGAAATAATCCATCCTACCCTTCTACTATACTTTTAAAGTCGAAGATGCTTAAGGTTTAGAGTGTTTTAGCTTAGCAATCATTCAAGCTAAAGGGGCCTATCTGATAGATAAAGCCACCCTGCTACATGCCACTCTTCTCTTTGAGATCAAACTTTGTGTGTGTGTATACGTGCGTGTGTAACCACACCTTGGAAACCACAGATAAACACACATAAAGGCCTTCCTCTGAGACCTGAAATTTAGGCTGTATCAGAATGAGCAACAAAGAGGCCATTGAGCCCCTGTATTTTGAAATGACAATGATAATCTGATATCAAAGACCAAAACCTTCATAAACACCCCTCATTGTCATTCAAGTGAAATGAGACAAAAAAAAAAAGGGTCAAATTCATGCTTATAAAACCTTCCAGATCAATTATTTAACCAAGGCCTATTTAATTTAGTCTGAGTAACCCAAGAAAAACTACAATGATCTCACGGTTTGAATCTGTTAACTTGTCTTTCACCTGTTTTCTACCCTCAGGTCCCAGAGAAATATGAGACTCGTGTGGCTATTGTAAACAAAGCGGATCTGCAGCTGCCTCCATTGTCTTTTGGCTAAATAAAACTCACTTTTAACAAGCCAGACAGACCTGTGTGTCTGCTGCTACTATTGTGCTGGAAAACCTTTTAAAAATGTGAATTTAAGCTAAGCTTGGATTAAAAATAGACAAAATGTTCAGAAAAGAAGAAAACTGAAGCTTAAATGAAGATGCAGGACATTACTCATTATGCATTTAGAGAATTATTGGCCCAATATTTGAAAAAAAAAAATTAATCACCCAGATAGTCTGATAAAGAAATGTTTTGCCGATAACTACGTCCAATCACAATTTGCCTTAAATGTTGTCACTTTCAGTCTGTTTGTCCTGTAATGCCGCCTGCTGTTGTCGTGCACATTACGCCATATTGACACGTGCACATGACCCGCTCAGAAAAAGACAATTCGATTTGCAGTATGCAAGAAATGTTTAGTCAAGAGGCCGTAAAAAGTCCGCCAGTCCAACACATCTAACCTACATCTTTGCCTTTCTCGATTTCAGACGTGTGTATATGAACTATTAAGATTTTTATTCGTTAGCTAGCGAGCTGCAGTTCCTTCATAAAACACACTTAAGAGGATTTCATTCACATATGCTGTCCCAAGCACACAGAAAAACATTTAAACAGCAATTTCAAGAGCAGAATGAATGTCCTACCATCAGTCTGAGCTTTTACAAAATGGCCGCAGAGTAAAACCAGCATTTTTACTAGAACAATTCAGAAATAAGAAAAATTTGTTTTGAAAAATGTTAAACACAAAGTAAAATTTTGAACCTTTTAATAACAATGTGTGTTTTAAAAAGTGGTTTGTGCTTTAAAAGCTGTTTCTTTTTTTTTTGGTTTGGAAACCATTTTCTATGAAAATAAAATATAGCTCAAGATAGGCAATCGAACACAAGTATTTATTTATATTCATCTTTATTTAATATTTTAAAACCGCTCCCATTTACATTACATTTAAAATCTTTCGTAGCAAATATGAACATACTGAAGGTAACGCACACATTTATGTAACATGAAACTTTCATAAAACACATCGAGGAATAAAAGTTAACTTGACCGATACGACCCAGCGATTTATAAACTGTATACACACACGTCCCAAAAATATAGTGATACACGCATTAAAGTAATAAAAAGCATAAACATTTCTTAGATACAACATACGCTATTGGCTACATTCATCCCGTGTCAGCAGGTGATAAATGTCAATAAACAAGGTTTGCTTCATGGTAAACAAAAGATATGAAAGGATCAGCGACGGGTGCAGGCAGAAAAATAGCATGGGCTCAGATTGCACAAAGAGTAGTTTGAATACTTTAATTGTTGGATGAAAAGGTGAACTGGATACGAGCGTCCATCCTGGGTTTGTTTACGTCTTCAAATGATCATGGAATTCATCTGACACCCCACCTTTCCATTTGCATACAGGAGAATTATTAACTGAGAATGGAATGATATTGCATGACATGACTAAACTAACAAAATACAAGAGGTTTGGAAAGCACTGGTGCAACTTGTCAGGGCTTGTATTGCTTCATTGGCTTCCCTGCTGCTGCGATCTCACTTTTCATGCAACGAGACGTTCAGAGGAAATCATTTCTTACATCCTGAGGCAGTGGCACAAAAAAAAAAAAAAAATGTTCTTGAATCGTTAATCTGATGGGGATTACAACAATTCTATCTTCCACTGCTGGCTCGGCCTCTCATCACTCTCTGGCATCACCACCACGTGGTCCTTGTCGTAACTTTTCCCACCTGATCAAAGAAAAAAAACCCAATGTTTTCAAAACGTCACCTTGGCAGAAAAAAGAAAAAATAATCCTAAATCTCAGGATATTTCTTAGTGGTCCAGGAACATCTTTACTTCTACACCAATGAAAAAAACCCAAATAATCTATAATCCCACATTTGTATATTAGTGAGAGCGCCTGCATTCATTAAGGTTGGTCAATTCCAGGGGAAAAAAAAAAAGAATGATTGGAACTCACAGTTAAAGAACAAACAGCAAAATGAGATATTCTAACATTTAAGCTACATCAGGATAGCTGAAGATGCTGACCTTTCACGTCCAGGACGAACCCGGGGAAGGTGATGCTGGTGACGAGTCCCGCCATCTGGGCCGCCCAGGCCTGGATCGGCTGCCTGGTTTCAGTCCACAGAACCACCTTCGCTGCCGCCTCGACGTTCCCCATCACCTGGAGAGCCATGTTGGGAGCCAACTGCAGCAAACACAACATTCAAGTGTCATCGTACAGCAGAGTTATTTTTACAGTGCAAGTAGAAGAACTCTTCCAGTGATGGTTCAATACTATACATTTTCATTATCATAAGAGGTGCCTCTCAAAAATCTGAATACATAATTTGTGAAATATACTTTACAATAATGACCAAAATATAAGATGAAATGTTTCAAATCTTTGAAAGTTATTTTAAAAGCCACGGACGTCAAAACACAGTTGAATATTGTACTACTATCATTTTTAACTCGCACACATAATTAATACAATTAGGAACTTGAAGAAAACCCATAAACCTTTTTATACTTCATGACTGTAAAAAACTCACAAAATTAAATTACAAACACACACCCCCTCTACCAACGAATCTATTCTATTACCCATTTTCCATCTTTAAAAACATAATCATCATATACATTGTGTATACATATACACACATTAAAATTATGCATTTATGACTTATTCAAATGTCACAATCAAGTCAATTCTTTTTAAAGCACCTACATTTTTTTGAAGTATAGAATTAAGCGGCAAAATAATTAAGATTTCAATAATATCTAAATATTTCTTTGTTTTATTCTCGATAAGTCAAAAATATTAAATGATGCTTCTCCGAATACTGGAATATTTCCTAAAATCAACTTCGTTTCATTGTTTTACGAATCATTCCAGTTCCAAAAATATGTGATGACAACAACATTAAAAGTTTTAACCAGCATTTATCTGTTTAAAATATCATTGATGAGAATATTTGCCTCCTTTCAGAAGGGTCACCACAACAAGTCATTACACTTCACGCCAGGAACAAGCTTCTCCAAACCCCCACTGTGGAAACCACTAAGAGGCGATATGTAAATATGCATCCACTTCAATATGCATCAATATGCATCAAGTACCTTGTTCTTAAGCAGTCCTTCCTGATAGCACCAGATGTCACTCATGGGCTCCACCTGCGGCGCCGCGACCACTCGCCCAGACTTCATCTCCTCCACGCCGCCCTGGATGGACATGTAGTTCCCCGTCTCTTTGTTCTTCACTCGGAAAAAGTGGCGCTTCTGAAGGAGGAAACACCAGAGAAGGTTTTGTCGTTGTTGTGCAAGAGCAGAGGAGGTCAACACAATTATGTCAAACTCAACAACACTCAAAAGAAGCATGTCTGCCTTCACATTTTCCCTCAGTCTGCCTTGATGTTAAACCAGAGAAGCAGCGAGGACGAAGTGAACAAACCTGTCTGATTGGGTACATCGAGCCAACAGTGTTCAGAGAGCTGAACTTGGGCCAATTGGTGATTTCAATTGGTTCAAGTAGGAACTGGCGCCCCCTGTAGTTAGAGTGCTCACATACCACCCAGCTGCAAGCAACACACAGAGAGAGAGAGAGAGAGAGAGAGAGAGAGAGAGAAGTTGTAAGTTTGACACCTCTGTACTCCATAATTGATCGACTGATTAGAAACACATTATTCATTTTTAAAGTTAAATAAAACTGAATCACTCACACATTTTTTTTAAATATACATTACCAAGAAGTTTAACCAGACATTTCCAGTTCCTCATAAATTGAAAGTCTTCATATTCTCCTTATAGTGGAGCATTGTGACAACTAATAATGAAATGATGGCCAATAATGAAATAATTTTCAATGCAATGAAGCTAATAATTTAAAGAAAGTAAAAAAAAAAAAATTTAAATAAATAAAATCCTTTCAAGACGCAATTCCTGGCTGCATTTCTTGGAAGTGAAAAGCTTTTCTGAAGGATTTGTGCAGTTTGCTTATATAAAATTGGTATAAAGGATGATATCGTTGTGAGGAAATGGTGCAATGTTCTCAATCATGGTTGTAGAACATCTTTTACTCTTCATCACATCCAGAAATGTAATTACATCACCGGTTGATAAGTAAACTCTCACCAGCCGTTGTTGACCCTGACAGACAGGATGTGGTTGTTGTAGCCGCCTTCCACCATGCTGACGATTTCATTCTCTGTTGTGATTTCTCGGCCTTCCAGACCTTCGAGGCCAAACAGGGAGATGGAGGGAATGGAGAACTTCTACACACGGCCGAACAAAAAAAAAACCCAACAAAAAACAAAGGTTACAGTGACGACATCAATGGAACAGAAAAGCATTGTTCTTCACGTGAGTGCGTCCTCACCATTGGGACCACCTTGATAGAACGGATGAAGCTGTCTGGAGGGCAGCCCATGCTGGTTAAATTGGGATAATCTCCTTCGGAAAGAACAAACATGGTGCCAGCGAACTGGGTGTTCTCGTAGAGCACCCAGCTGAAACACAGAGCACTGAACCATCAGCCCACAGATTGTCCCAATACATGACTCAGGTTTAGTGTCTTCCAATCAGCACTTTGGTCCAGATACAAGACGAGAGAATGTGGGATTATCTTATATTTTAGGTCAATATTCAGCTCCAGTTGTGTGTTATTTATATTCATGTAAAAAACATTTTTCTTTTTGGTAAACATCTGTATTATGTGTATTTTACATGACTGGACTGAATTATTTAAATGTACTCACTTTAGTAGTTATCCATTTTGAAATGTTTTCAGCTGCAAAAATGTCAATAACTTACCCACATTATCAAAAGCTGCCTTTGGTTTGAATTATTTTAAAGTGGGTTGTCATTTAAGGGCGAAAAAACAATGTGGATTCTACAATGGCATGATAAAAACTGTTTTTAATCCATTTTGTTCTTAAAATCTTTTAAGATTTAGCCACTTTGTTTCCCTGTTCCTCACCTTCCACTGGCAACCCGGCATGACTTTGTCAGGAATTTATCCGGCAGTGCTTCCTGGTTCAGGTTAAAGATGTGACAATCACCCTGAAAGTCTGGCTCCGAGTACAAGAGGATCTGACAAAGACAAGAAGACAAACTTTAATCGTTAGTTAGTTGATGACATTTCAAGTGTAATATGCTACATTTCAAACAGCGGAAAGCGATGACATCTCACATCTTTGAAAAATCTGGGAGGTCTTCATATAAAAGTCAGCGTTAGTCAGTTAATACGTTTTTTAAAAAGGGGGTTTTCCCCAGGAGAATGCACAAATGGAAGCTGAACGTTGCACCGGAAGCTGTGATGGATGATGGGGAGAATTTTTTTTTTTTTTTTACGTTTTTGAAGAAAACTAATGCAGTTCATGAGTTGAAATGATTCAGCTAGTGCATTTGTCAGTCCCAGCAGAAATATGCAATGCTGCAAATGCAAAAGTTAATTTAAATCATAACTAATCTGTATAAAGTTTTGGATTTCTCTTCAAAATCATGCAATATTTACACAATGGATGCATGAACACAGACTAGCCAGTTGTTGCTATATGGGATTAGAGCGACGTGCTGAGATTACTCACCTCATCCCTGCTTTTCAAGCGGTCACTTGGTGCCTAAAACAGAAACAACATGTAAATAAACCACATCCTGGATATGGAATCATCAGCTCACCGATGTGCTCCGCAGTGCGTCTCACCAGTAAAATGGGCTGAACTGAGCAGATGCGGGTGTCCGCAGAGCCCCAGTCTGCACAGTTGTTGTAGAAGCCTTTCTCCAGGATGTACTGGTTCCCTGAGAAGTCCACGTGCGAATAGGCGACCCACCTAGAAGGAAAGATAAACCATCACCTACACTGACGGCGGACTTCAGGGAAGAGCGCGTACTGGAGTGTGTTTGAACTTACGCCCCGCTGAGTACATGGATGGAGCGTGTGGAGGTTTTGTACTCGAACAGCTCCACGTCGGGGATGGCCTCCGTCACCTCGAAGGTGTTCTCCTCCTGCATGCCCTCCTGGTCTTCTTCTGGCTGCTCGAACATCAACATCAAGGGGTCTGTGAGGTCCTACAACAGGGGTAAAACAGTGGCATAATAAATGCAGAGTATAAGTGATGCCTACGTCCATATTGTAAAATAATAACCAAACAATTACTACAGAATTTTAATGAAACCTTCTGGTAAAATACAGTCAAATGACTCTGTTGCATTATGGGTAATTTTAGAAACTTACAGCATAGCTTTGGGATTAGTTTGATAGCAACGAGTTAACGAGCTTCATTGATATTTCAGATGGGATCTCAGTGTTCAGACTTGGGTTTCTGACCTCCGGCTGATCTCAAAGTTACATTTTTGACTGCATTTTCCTTTAAAACTGTGGATAATAAACATCCATTAGGAATAAAATCTCAAAAGTGTCAATAAAACCCTCCAAATTAACAAACTTTAAAAATAATTATATAGTCACAGTTCTTCTGGGAAACATTCTTAACACAACATAAAGTAGTCACTTCCCCAAAAAAGAATGAGTTCATTGAGTAATTGAGACAAATGAACAGTCTACAGAAATAAATAGGATCCTAATGAGTCTTAGTTAAATTGTTTTTGTGTCCCTCCGTGCTTTTAAATAAATTCATGTTAAAAAATAGTGGAGTTTAAACTTAATTTTGAGGGCTTAATGTCATGAGAATTCAATAATGACAAGTGTTTAACATAAAAGCCTTTAAGAAACACATGACCGATTCCAATAGCTGTTGACTAAATCTTATATTTCTAAGGAAGTCTGACAAACAAAATCAGATAGTTGAGCAACCTGAGAGGTCAAAATAAAAATCATATCAGTTTTGGTAACATTATATCTTCTATCCTCCTTAATACATTAACCTGAGCTGAAAGTGATACTGATCTATTTACATGAACCATTCAGTGACGTAAACATGCATCATGTTCCAACTTACCGCTCGAATCACCCTGACGGAGCGCAGCTCCGAGTTGCAGCCGCCCCACACCCTCCAGTCGTGGTACTCCCCCTCCTCCAGGAGGTACTGGTGTCCCCGGAAGCCCTCCTTCTCGTAGCCCACCCAGCTGGAGCGGCAAGATAACAAGCACAAGGCTTTAAAAAAAACCATCACATTTCTACTACTTTGATTTTTTTTTTTATTCTCCACACACACTCACATTCCTCCGAGGACTTTCAAGGAGCCGACGCTGTACATAAAGGCCGTCTGCTGCCTGTCCATTCGGGTCATGAAGTCTCTCATGGTGGCGTTGATGGTCCTGGACCTCCCGGTGAAGTAAGGCTTGTCATAGATCACCATCTAGGGACACAAATGGGAAATTGCAATCATATTCAATGAGTTGTTCTGAGGAAAAGAAAGATCTACTTCGATTTATCCCATGCTATTTTCTGAGTGAATACATTGGTTCATCTTTACCTTTGGTTCACTCAAGTTCTCCACTCTTGGCTCTCCCTGTGCAGAGAAATGGAATCAAGAACACTTTAATTAAAGAGATGCATTTCAATTTGATGGATTGTCAAAAAAGGCCTTTCTGCATCTTTAACAAAGATGACTTTCAGTATTTGGCAGTTTTTCAAAATTACAATGTCTTTTTCAGCTGTGCAGAGAAGTATGTTTGTTAGGATGAGTTGTGTAAACAATAATCAATAGTGTATATCTAAATAACACTGCATCGTGGTAGATTTGAACATTTCTTTTGAACACATTTTTAATACTCAACATTCTATGTTCATAAAATTGTAGAAGGTGATATGCAAACTGCCAAATGATCTTTAATTTTTAAATGAAAAGCTCAAAATTGTTTGTTTAGTGTCATACTCTGTTTATAAACTAAAAAACGTGTTTTCCCTGCGCTGAGCAGAGTGCTTGAGCAGGGCATTACCAACTTCAAGGCAAAAATGTAAGCTGAACTTTGTGTTGGAGGATGTGATGGATAATGGAGAGAAACAAGTTAATGTTTTAGGGAAATAATTGGTGTAGTTAATAAGCTTGTAACTATTCAAATACTGCAGGTTTTAAAAATCATGCTCAAATATGTGCACAGTTTTGAATTTCTTCCCACAAAAACGAAATGTAAATGTGACGGTTGCTGGGAGGTATTAAAGTGAGATGCTCAGATAGAAGTTTCGGTTCTGGCATGTCAAATCATTGCAGCGATGATGAAGCAGACCTATACGTTCATTCTTCAACAGGTGTTACTTACGACTTTAAGTGGATGTAACGACCCCACATAGGGCTGCTCCACCCCCCAGGCGGCGGGGTTGGGGTACCCACCCACCTCCAGGACCCGGGGTACGCCCTGGAAGAAGGGCTGAGCATATACCAGCCATCTATGGAACGGTACAGGTAGTCAGAGTTTAAAAAAAAAAGAAGAAGAAAGCATCCTGTATCTCTATTTGTTCAAGACTCGGTATTGAGAACTGACAGCCCGGCGTTGATGATAATGGAGTTCGCCTTGATGGGGAAACCGAAAATCCTGGCGTCTTCCGACGTGTCTCTGAAGATGACCTTCTTGCCCTCGGCGTTCTCCTCCGGGAAAAGACTGATATCAGGAACGCTGTAGTCCTGAGGGAGGGTGGAGATTAAATTTGTCAGGCAAATATGAAAATAACAGTTTTGTAGAGGTCTGTGGGTGAAAAAAAAAAATATATATCGAAGACAATTTGTTGAACCTTCAAAAAGTTGCTGCATCTTCAGTATCATTTAGAGAATGATTTCAAAGCATTGCTCACATATTTTAGGTTAATATCACCACTTTTACAAAGTTGTATATCTGAATGAATGAATGTAAAAATATAAAGTTAAACAGGATAAACATAAGCTTGAGGAAGATGTGATTATTGAAGAAGGGGTAGGATTAAGTGAGTTTTACTTCTCGGCATGTAAAAAAAAAAATCCTTTCAGTCTCCACAATATTTAATTGAGCATTTTAATGGGTGAGCGACACATGTGGATCCTTGTTTTGGACACTAGGGGGAGCTATTGAGTTAAACAAACGATCGAAGAAGTCTACAGGGTCATTCCCATACACACAGAATTACTCACTTTACAAATATTCCTGTATCTAAATCCACAAAAGAAATCCATTTCTGATTCACATACAAGTCAATCTAGTAATTTGTCTGTACATCACAGGTCTGCATCCTGAAACATGGAGTGAAAGTCAGGAATTCTTATTGAATTCCATTAAATGCATTTATTTTAATAGGGAACCGACTTCAGAAATGAACTAGAAAAGCACTTCGAGAGCGCAGACCTACACCAAATGGCTTTTTCAATGTTAAAATGTTGATCAGATCAGACATGATCTCCAAGAGATATAATTTTTTGAAAATTGCTACATGATAAATAAAGAGGAAAAAGCAGGATCTTTGATATTTTCTTGTATCCAGATGGTTATTCGGGTCATTCTCAAAATTTAAAAGAATCCAAGTTCGGTCAAGACACATCTGAATTTTTTTTAGGAAGATCTCGTCAGGAATTTTTGAATTATCCTGCTAACAAACAAACAAACCCAGACAAAAACATAACCTCCTTGGTGGCGGTAAAGAGCAATATTAAGATAACAATTCTAAGATTTTAACCTGTAAAGTATGTAGCCCTTACCCTGACTGCCCTTCGTATTGACCCAATGATGAACTTCCTGGCCGGCTTGGTCTCGCTCTGATCCTCGCTCTTCTGCCCGTTCTGTTGCTGCTCGCCCTCCTTCTGCCCGTTCTGCTGCTGCTCCTCCGGAGGACTGAAAGGGCACGTCAGCTCGATGTCGCCCTCGTCCAGGGCCACCTTCTCCCCTTTGAAGTTGGGTTCCTGGTACAACACCCACCTGAAGGAGAAGCACGAGTCAATGAAAGAGTTTCGAGTGCAAGCAATATTTTATTGCTCATGCAGGTAGAAATCTGAGACCACACAGTGATGCATTCGGACATCCTTCCTGCCAAAAGCAAAGCTGGGCACACAGAACTTCATTGAAGTGCTCGTCACAATTGTAGTTACTGAAAAGTACTTATGACTTTTTTTTTTTAAGATCAGTAGCAGCCACACGGAGCGGGTGGAGGCAAGAGTCTTTCTCAGGGACCCATGGTGCATGATTTTTTTTGTTTTACTGTGGGCGGAAGCCCACTCACACACAGGGAGAGCACGCAAACTCCACACAGAAGGGTTGGTCGGGATTCCAACCAGGATCTTCTTGCGATGAGAGCACCAACCACTCGCCTACCATGTGGCCGGAAACACTGATAACAGGAAGTTATTGGCGTCTTTCGTGACTAATGGAAAGTAATCAGGTCTTTGACGAGTAGCAGAAATTTAGTTGCACCTTTAATGGATAACCGCAAGTTATTGGCATCTTTCATGAGTGACAGAAGTTAACGGTATCTTTTGTGAGCAACAGGGAACTATTGGCCATCAGTGTCAGGTTTCAGTCATGAGAAACAGGAAGCTGTTCTATTTTGTATCTATTAAAAAAAAAAGAAAATATTTTATGCATCCCGAGAAAGCATCTCTGACATATTTTGTTTAATAAAAACAAAACAAGTTCAGACAGTATAACTTAAGACTTCAACATGAGGTAGATGGGCTACAAAACAGATCATTGCTGAAGACTCTTGCTGTGGCTTCAGTTGTGGTGCAGGGAGTGATGTATCACCTTGAAGTTTAATTATCTACCAGAAGGCAGTCATGCAAGCATCAGCTCGGTGTCGGTACAGAGTCATTAGCTCTCCAGTTTCGTATGTGTTGACTGATTTGGAAAAAAAAAAAAAAAAAAAAAAAAAAACATTCTGAGTTTGTTTAAGCTTGTGTTTGGGTGTGTTAACTATCGGAGGAATTCTGTCCGGCTTGTTTTCTTGGTACACGAGAACATCCGGAGTGAGGGGCTTGTTTTGAAAAACCGGTGTTTAATGACACACTTTACACTTCCAAAAACTGTGCGTGCATGCGTCATCCTATCCAAACTATGCAAACTCAAAGATGTGAGGAAAGTTTAATCTAAAGTGTCAAATTTATTGTGGTATGAGGAAGAGATGCCGACTTGTGGCTGACGATGGTGATCGCCTCACGGCCACTCACATCATTTGACTTGGCACTCGTTGATATAACCCTCCGTGAAAGTCAAACTACAACTTTTTGGCCCCCGGATTTACGATTGTTTACTTATGACAACTATACGAGCTTTCTTGAAAAGGCAACAAAACTGGCTACGACTGACAAAAGGTTGATTCCTGGAAGAGCAGGTTGTTGACTGCTCATAATCCGTCCAGTCACCATCTCCTGTAGTTCATGAGTTAAAGTTAAGGTGAAACATTAAATGGCAAACTGTCAGCATCCTTATCAACGCTGTGTGAACTGGTCAATAATTAAGTGGGAAGCACTTTCAGGTTTCAGTAGGAAGTGACAAAGTACAAAGGCTCCATTTAAGTAACTTAAAAATGTACCATAAAATTACAAACGTTTTTATTATGCTGATGACTATAGTTTTACAAATTGCTGTATTTTGAACTCCATACTTGCTCGACTTTACGTCTTTTGTTGACTTTCCATCTTTAGGTCGTCTCTTCCATTGTGTCTCCATCCATAGACAGTAGTGAGAAAGTGTTAGCATTTATTATAAAGACAATGCTTTGGTGGCAGCGGTGAACCGTGGGCCCCTGAGCATGACCTTTGACCCCTGCCCGCTCCCTGGAGCACTTTAATGTGGCAGCCCACTCATCCAAAGGATGAGCAAAGGATGGCAAAATGCAGAAAAAAACCATTTGCCCAAGGGGGATTATCAAAGTATGGTCAGTTTAGTTTTGTGTAGTATTTTCCTTTTTATGTCTTTCCCATTACCATACAGTTTACATCAGAGTTTCGTTTTAGACATTTTAAATAATCCCAATTAGATTTAAACTAAACTTACTAATTACTATGGCAGTGAAGCGCATGCAGCCACAGCGTTTCCGGCCTATACAACCAGATGGAGCCTGAGTGTTTTCAAAAAATTGTTGTGTAAACGGACACCCAAAAAACAAATACATTTGCATTTTAAATTGAAAATGTTCAAGGCATGAGCCGATTATGTTTTAACAAAAAGATGATATGAGAAAACTGTCACGACAACATCATTGCAAATAATCCAGTTTTGCTTAACCTTTGAAAATTAGTCAGTTGTTGATTCGTATCACAAGGTAGCATAGAAATGAAAATGCACTTTACAAAAACTTTAAATCAGTTTGTGTCTCAGTGCTCATGATTGTACTTTAGTCAGTTTCAGGCTTTAATGGACATTTTTGTGAGCTGCTGTTCATGTATATCAAGACACATTTTTACGGCGATTGGTGGCCGCCAAGTAGACGTGAACAGGGTTCCTCACCCTCCTCTGATCACTCGAATGGAGATGGTGTCCTGCAGCTCCCAGGACGTCGTGTCAACAATATCACTGCGTATCTCCAGCCGCTGGCCACACATCCCAGGTCGGTCAAAAATGTACATCTAGAGGACGGATGAGAGAGAAGGAGAATTCAGTTTTGAAAGCAATTACCGACATATGTTCAGTTTCTCCATATTATTACGGTTTGCAGTCAAATGTTGGACGATCTTTAAGCGAACACAATCCGAGAATGAGAAAAGACTTGGGCCTGTCAAAGCACATTAGTTTTAATCATCACGTGTTTCAGGAGTGTCAAAATCACTTTAGTTTATTCAATTTGATTTCAATTGACATTGAAAACACGATAACCGAGAAATATTGACAGCTTGAGAGTTTTGAACCTCAGTTTTATTGCAACAAACAAATAAATCCAAAAAAATAAGTATTATCAAATGTACGCATAAACCTGTTGCTTCTCAGAATCCAAGATTTCTGTAGGCTTGAGCACCTTTTCCTTGCTCACTCTCACAGTATAGATTTCTTGAACTGGGGTTATAGCAGCAAAGATTATCATCATTTAGGGTTTGATTCTGGGTCTCAGTTATCAATGATATCCTCCACACTTAATGAAGCGGAGCGACCGCTGATGGACAAATGAGAAAAATTAGCTGCTTTTTTCTTTAAAAGAATAAATGAATAAAACAACTGTGCTTAATATCCGTTTTGTAATTTGTAAGCATTACAAAGTTGGATTGTGTTTCCCAACACAATGCTCAAGTCATAGAGAAAAGAGAAGGACTTGGACATGATCCAAAGTCCCACCATTTTACTTATCAGCCAAATCAGCCACGTCACCCAAACATCTTTAACCGTCTGGAGATCATATTCCAATCGTCTGGATCTTTGTTGGTTTATGGACGTAGAGTTGTTAGGAATATGTGTAATGATTCAGATTTTCTGCCCCTTCAATAAAATACCTGCCAGGTAATGGAAGTTAGTTTTTGTTTCGACTGTTAAGCCATTTTATTGTGATGGGACACGAGTTCTGAACTTCACTGCTTTGTGATATCTAGAAAATTCATAAAACTACCTATTGGGACTGGATATGCCAGATCCTGTTAGAGGATCCAGTCCAAATCTTAAACTGCACAAAATGGGGATTTCTTTTATGAAAGTAATGAACATTTGCAAAGTTTAGAAGAAACTGATGAGTGTGTTGAAGATGCAAGCACTGATTTTTTGCTATCAAATGAAACTCCTCTCATGTCCACAGGACAGACATGTTTGGTTCATTCAGGTCTGAAAGCCCTGCAGCAAGGGAGCGAAGCCAAACCTAAATGTCAACTCCACCTCCACCTCTCAAGATGCCTCATGCACAGCAAGCAGAAGCAGGCCTGACATTTAAAAGTTAACAGCATACATGGCCACACTGGACGCAGGTATGCAACTTAATAATCAAGCAGAGTAAGATTCAACAGAGGAAGTGTGAGTGGGTTGGGTTTATCTGGTAGAAAACAAACCAGATGGTCAGCTGCATTGATTAACAAAGAAAATGAATAAATGTTATGTAAGACCCCACACGTACATCGACACGGCACAACTCCGCCTCAGATGAAATTCAAGTTTGTATTTTCTGTGAATGAATTGTTGAAAGCATGAAACCAAATCCAGAAGAAGGGAGATTTGGGATTTGGGCTTTCGGGTATTCAGAGCAGGTCACGTCAACAAATCAAAAAGAAACCTGGTCCTCTGCACAACTTTAACCACTTAACCTGGCAATATTTATCACTGAGATGACTGTGTTGTAATCAATGCTCCAAATATTAAACTGCTAGTTAACGTCCAAAACAATTTTGACCCTATGGCAGTGGTGTAGTGGTGGAAACCCTTGCCTCATTCCTGGTTTTATTCTGGAACTGAGTCCAAGGGCAGCATGCAAAGTGTCGCAGAGTTTATAATCATGTCTATCAGATTAATGGATGTGTGGCTTTTTGTGGGAATTTACATGTTTGTCACTGCGTTGACCCTGTAACGAATCAGTCAAAGGTGTAACCCCCTTTTACCAAATGTAAACTACTATGTAGACTACACGATGTCAAGTGAAGGTAACAGCCAGCATGAAGTACTTCTTCCTGTACATTATTTACTTCCTGAATTGGTGCCTTTAGGAAATAAATACATGAAAATGGCCCAATAGCATTTATAGACCAGGAAAAAGCTCTCTATAGAAGTATATGGGAACATGGATGTTGTTCAGTATCTAATCTCTTTGGAAATGCTGGGTATGATTTTTCTGACGCTGTCAGTGGACGACCATCCATGAACCGTCCTCATTGTGCCACATTAGATCACTGTTAAGCCAGGATCAAAGATTTTCTCGGTGGCCAAAATTGAAGTGGATATCTGCAAAATATGAGCTTCAAAGCTTAATTTCCAGGGTGCCACAGATATCCTCACCAAAATGGGACTTGTGGTTTTAAGGCATTTGACTCATCAAGCCATGAAACTAAAGATCTGACCCATTAAACATCGAGCCTGGAGAGAACAGGACCCGACATGTCTGCTTTAGATAATCATGGAGCCAGAAGTTCTTTGGGGCTCTTGTCATTTGTCCTGTTCCTTTTTAATGGTCCATCATTTACAGTGTTTATTCATTTGATACTATACTGTTCCAAGGCAATGGGTGAACTCCTGAACTTGCACCAGTTCCTCCGCAGGGTGTATTTAAATGTATGAAAACACTCACCTTTCCAGGGCGAGGGTTGAGCTTTCCATGTTCCTTCTCTTTCGTGAGCTACAAACAAAGAAAAATAATGTCAGTAAGCTGTCAAACACATAACACAAGTGTTCCTTTCCACAGGAAATTCATGTTAAGATCATGGTCAAGATAAGTTACGAGAGTGTAAACAAATAAGCTTCTGAAGTACGCCCAGCTTTTGCACATGCCAGACAATCCGAACATTGTTTCTGCTCTGGCTACTACGTTCAACAGGTTCTGGGGACTTCAGAAGAAAGAAGAATCTCTCAAGACAACATAAACGTGTCTCTCCGAAATGAGAATGGATTCCTCTAATGTACCTGTAAAACCTGATCTACACTGACATCTGGTCTGAGAGGTTCACAGGAAAACTGTCAAGTGGACCCAGGAGGTGATGAATGAACTCTGTTGTGTATGGGTTTTTTTCCTGCTATGTTTGTGCGCATCTGCGATGTGATGTAATGCCCGTATGTTTGCAGTACATTGTGTCATACATTCTGTGTGGCGTTGCATGCATGCCTTTGCGATGCCTTGTGTGTGAGTGCGATGAGATTCGTGTGTGTGTGTGAGTGTGTGCGAGTGTCTCAGGTATCACTTGGCCTCTGAGAGCTCTGTTGGAAACAGGTTACCATCTGGATCGTGTTTCAAACCAAAAAAAAAAACCAGCGACTGCTCCAGCTACTGTTTCAGTCCTCTTCGTCCCATTTTCACCCGGAAATGTTCTTGACCGCATGAAGCCTATTTTGAGAAAGACTAGCCAAACATTGGCCACAAATAATATTACACTTCCAGCAACACAATGGAAGACATTTTGGCTGCTGTAATACAACACCTTTTTCACGTTTCAGTGAAAGCGATTCCAGCTCTGACCTATTAAATAAAAGAGTGACTCATTACTGCTGACAAACCAGAGAACAAAAGAAACTTTTCCACAACTGAGCCCATCAGTTTCCCGTCACAGAATCCGCTCGGATGTGAAGTGTCATGCAATGAAACCGACTTCACATCATTTTCATGAATGCTGGGTAATATAACCGTAATGATGTTTGTGTTGTTGCTGCTCTGTTCAAATGCATACATGAATATATAGCTCACAAGAGGACTCTTCAACAATCTGTGACAGTGTTGACAATGATCACTCATCATAGACTCATCACGATCAATCATCGACACTGCCATCAAAATCAACAAAGGCACAGTGTCAACATTTACATTCGACTGACGTGACATACGCTTGTCACTTCGACCATATAGACACTTTTTGTTAGAATTACCCGATTAAAACTGTTGAGGGACAAGCGGGGAAACAATGGAGGAGTATTGATATAACGTATCATAGCCCGACCGACATCAGCATCTCGCACCTAAGCTACAGCTCAGTGCGGCTTCAAGGGAAGCGTCAGAAGGCGCACAGAGTCAACAAAATGTGGCGAAACCTGTATCGCTCATTTTAAAAAAAACAAACCTTTTAAGAAAATGTTTGGCACCAAAATAAGTTAGTATGTGCAAAGCATTGGATAAAACGCAACAAAATACTACTGCAATGCAACAGAGAACTCTACAGCTACTTATTTAACCCTTTACTGACCTCTCAGAGAAAAAAAAAAAAAAAAAAGGGTTTCAAAACTGACCCAGCCTATAAACACAATCTGCTTCAACCAGAAAACAAAAGACAAACTATTAAAGCTAGACCCGCAAAGTCAAAAAATTTGTTTAAAACCACATATGGACTCTTCAAAATAGAATCAGACTTCAAACTTCACTTTATGTCTTAAAAAACAAACGAGGCTTTCCAGAGGCAAACCCAGAGTCTGTGGTTAAAACTTGAATACTGAACCAGTAGTAGACGTAAACCTAAAACGTAAAACCACAAATCATCAAAATGTCAAAGAAAGCATTGATTTTTTTTTTCTTTTTCTTTTTAAATCTTCCTCAAAGCCATGCTGTCAGGCTGAGTTTGTAAAAACATGCAGAATGCAACAGCTATAGACATTTTTTTGGACATTTCACTCTATTTTGCGCCAGACAGTTTGACTAAAATTGACTTTATGTTGAGATTTCAGTCATTTTTGGTTGTAATTGTTTGGTTTTTGTGAAAATATAAACATTTTCAACAGGTATCCTCTGCACCACAAGAAACAAAAACTAATTATGGCACTATTTTTACCAGCTTGGCATACTCTAAATGAATTTTGGCTGTATGTGGCCTCTGAACTGAAATGTGTTTGACAGCCGTGACTTGGAGGCAATATTAAATAATCTGATTTTAAACTTGATTTGGAGTCTTTAAACTATCTGGATTCTTTAGACCTTGACCAGGACTCCTTCAAACATATCTTTCTCTTTATAAGTGTCATAAAAACTCTTTAATCTAGACCTGAACTCTCTAATCTGGGCATCATCTATAAATTATTCCTGGATTACTGAAACCGGTCTGAAGACTCAAATTTTGAATCCAGTAGAACAAGTCAATTACAAGTGGATTTTTAACAGTATGTGCATTGACCAATTAAAAAAGCATATACAGACTCTAAAGAGGATTCAAATAATTTAAAACACCAACATTCATCAACTTGCAAACTTTTCAAACAAATCAAAAGTTTTTGTATTTGACCTCTTTAAACCACGACTCAAAGCTCAATGACATAGACAAACAATTTGACATTTTTGCAGACCGACTCTTCAAACAATGCATTCTTCAAAGGTTTTAGTTAAGGACAGAAACAATATATCAGCTCTATCTGAATGGCTGAACAGCACATTAAAGAGCAAAACTTGCATTTGAAAACTTGACGATGCAAATCGAATAATTCATTGGCAATCATTTTGTCTCAGCCTGGGGCAAGATAATGTTTGAGATTGTGATGATACAATCTAATTTACCATCTGTCAGCGATGCACCTGCTGAAAGTTGAAGCTAGTATGCTTTCTGCATATTTATTTCTTTACAACCTCAAGGTCAAACAGCTGCATGAGTTTTGGTGTAGTTACTGCAATCCTGCTGCCAACTGAAGCTGAACCCGCCACTTTGGCGTCAGATTTGCCTTCCAATTAAATTTCTTGCCTGAAATGGAATGTGTTGATTCAACAAATCCCCCAGAAGTATGCACCTGTGATGCAAAAAGATAAACAAAGCTCATAAGAACTCATGAACGACGAACGATAATCATGTTGTCACCCTGCCATCACACCCTCCCACTTTCCGTTTTTTGTCGCTGTCAGCTTCACTTCATCTCGTATCAAGCCAGCGAGCGGAGTAACGCGGGGACAAAGCAAAAGTTTAAGGTGTGTCGACGCCTCGGCAGGAACCGACAGATAGCTGCGATGGGTGGGGAGCCTTGTGCAGACACGGAAAAAAAGAAGAGAGAGAAAAGGATAGTGTTCTGCCAGAAGCGGATGCCTCTATGCCCACCAGCAGGGAAATTTCACAGGTCCTCACATTAATTCTAATAAAATCAATTAACCCAAAATTTTGTGATCTAAATCTCCTTGTGTTTGATCGGATCGTCTCCCTCTGTTTTCATTCAGCAGACAGAAGCAGGATGAAGCTATAAAGCACATCCCTGTTCACTCCCTAAAGTCATTCACTGAAGGCTTGCATAAGCTGGTTAATGAAGGTACGGCAGAATCAACTTCAGCTTCTCAACTAAACTCTGCATCGACATGTCTGCAATCCACCAACTCAGAAATATAACATAAGGAATCTGGTCACCAAACACTTCCACTACTTTCTGTACATATAATAACAGCATTTAGAAATTATGCACACGTTTCGTAGCATTTTTCTTTTTTTTTTTTGGCTACATGTAACCCACTTGCAACTTTTTTGTTGCATTTTTCCATCAATTTCATTCTTCTCTGCTTATTATTCTGATGCTTTTCAACTTCAATGGTATTTATTCTGTGTTCTTATCTGTGTGAGGTTATGCTTCAACAATTCCCCTCTGGGATTAAGAAAGTATTTCTCTTCTATTCTACTCTATACTTCTCAAGTTTGGCATCAGGCTAACTGACCTGGTTAGAAATCTGAGCCGAGGCTGAAGCCATACCGTTGACTATTGTTCAAGAACTGCATGTGGATCAAAACACTATGTTCTCTGCATTGAAATGAGCTACACATACAGAGACGAGAAAACCATTGACAACATCTTGCCGTCAGTTTTGTATCCCATATTTTTAAACTGCACTCACTGCCATAAAAGGGGGTAATTATAATGATTAATAGTTTAGTGAAAAACCACTTAAAGGTTTCTATGCTGAAGGGGTGAAACAAGAAGAGCGACTGACGGTGACACAGAAAAGGAGGGGCACTTTTATTTATGGATTGAGATTGAGTTCCATGCCAATAAAGATCATTTTGACAACAGCTTTTAATCAGATATATCCTTTGGATAAACTAATGCATGCAAGAACAAGTGCAAGCATGAGTAGAACAATCAGTCATTCCTGTGGGATTCGGTGATGGTCTTGTAAATAAAAGAAGTTTTAACACTGCTGGTGACACTGGAACGATATCAAGCCACGTCCTGTTCATGACTCTTTAAATATTTGAATTAGAAAACTGGACAACATTACAGCACCAATGGAAGCTGTGCAATAGGAAAAAGACTTCCTGTGTGCACAGTGAAACACACAAAGTCATCAGTCTCAACTATTGTCAGCTGACCTGATGCTTGCCTTCCAAACAACAGTGAGGAGACTAGATATAAGAATGAGAGCTACCTGCACAATAACAATGGGGAGAAACGTACATTTAGGCTTTTAGGCTACATCCTTTTTCCAGTTACTGTTTCATGACCTCCACTCGCTGCACAACCAGACACTTCAAAATGTCTTTTTCACGCTTGTGTTTGGCGATGATATGAAGCTCTGTTTTGAATTATTCCACTCTTAATTGAGTGGGTGTGCTGAAAAATGCATAATTCATTCTCAGTGTGCTTGTGTTATCCTGTATGGAGGCCTGCGCCCGCAACAAGTCTTAAGAATGCTGATTGTCTTTGTCAGTACCTTTAGAATTATGCACTGCACGTTTCTTCGTTGGAATATCATTTATTTTAGGACCCGTTTACACGGCAATGTTTACAAGTGAAAACGTAGAACTTGTCGTGTTTTGTGTGTCAATTTACACCACTTCTTTAAAAACGCTCAGGCTCTGTCCTGAGTAGACAGAAGTGCTGCGACTCCATTGGCACAAATTGATGGCAATGACAAACAAGGCATACTCCGGAGTGGTACGACTACCAGTTGATATTCTAATTTTATAATTAAGTCAATAACATTTCAACAAGGTCATCTGTGCATGCAGAAGTCTATGTACTGATATTGTTAATGTTTATAGATATTGTTCTCTGTACTTGTGAGGTTTAGTTACAAAAACAACAGTGCCCACTAGTGGCCCAACATGTCAACTACATAATTTTTAGCATTTCTGCCATGTAAACTGATGTAATTTTCAGAACCTTGATGTGTAAATGCAAAACTTTTCAGAACAGCAAACACAAACACGATGTGTTTTCACTTGAAATGTTGTCATGTAAATGGGGAGTGAATGTCAAGCAAGCAACAAGGCGGAAAAAACAAGTCCAATAACACTCACATAGGCATCGGGGAAAGCTCTGTACTTGGAAACAATATTCCTGTCAGGTTCTTGGCTCTGGAACTGGGACCCTTGGCTCTGGAACTGGGACCCTTGGCTCTGGAACACTGGGCTCTGAAACTGAGACCCTTGGCTCTGGAACCCTGGGCTCTGGAACCCTGGGCTCTGGAACCCTGGGCTCTGGAACCCTGGGCTCTGGAGCCCTTGGCTTTGGAACTGGGACCCTGAGCTCTGGAACTGATTCGAGACATTGCTGAAGATTGAAGACTGGGTCCCCGCCGGGCTGTCGCTGCTTAAGGCCCTCTGCAGGAGGGGTGGGACAGAAGTTCCTGTACTTCCCCCGATCCCTGGCATCTGGCCAAACCTGGATAATGGAGTGTCTGTGTTGGTTGGCGGCCTTGGGAGGTCCAAGGAACTGGAAGTCATGAGCACGCGGGTGGCGGTGTTGGTAGCAGGTGATGAGTCGACACCCAGTGATGGAGGCCGGCTGATGCGATTGTTGAGGTCCTCTGACTCAGGCAAGGAGCTCGCGGAGGCGGCATTCAAAAGGAAGGACAGGCGCTCGGATCTGGAGCCCAGAATGTCTGCACTCAGTCTGGGTTCGCCTAGCTCCTTTGGTCCGGCACTTATGCGATTACTCACAGACCCTGCATCTGGTAGAGAGCCGGTGCGGAAGAGCGGGCGATGGGACACCCCATTTTCAAGCACCTGGTCTATAGATGATGACCTGTAACTCCCAAAGAGGACGCTGTTGTCTAGGCGAGAGCTGGATGATTGAGAGCCTCCGTTTCCATTCTGCACCGGAGATTGAGCCTCATCAGTAGGCGAGTCAGGGGACTTAGTTGCAATACTGTTAGTCGTAGATGTTCTGAGGTGCATGCTCAGATTTCGTGCTCCTGGCTGCTGCTGCTGATCCTGTAAGCAACCCAACACAGGCAGAAGTTCATGGTTAGAATTGAAACTCTCATACCTACTCTGTGATTTGGT
Source organism: Parablennius parvicornis (assembly GCA_900302745.1). Classification (NCBI taxonomy): domain Eukaryota; kingdom Metazoa; phylum Chordata; class Actinopteri; order Blenniiformes; family Blenniidae; genus Parablennius; species Parablennius parvicornis. Next base: position 48,314 of record OMNM01000207.1, read on the forward strand.
TAAATTGCTAAGATTTTTAAAAAGGCATGCCAAAAACATTTTAGTCCACATACATACCAATTTCACCTCAAGTGGGCTGGACCAGTAAAATAGTGCCACAAGAACCTATTAATCTAAATATTTAAGTTTTTCTTTGTTGTATGTGATGATAATCTCTATACTTTCACATTTCCTACAAAAAATTACAACAATTTCAACACAGACAATTTTAATGAAATCTTTTGGTGCAGAATACAGTGAAATGGCCATAAAACTTCTACAGCTGCTGCATTGGCAATTTAGATCAACCATTCATTATTTTCATGATTGATTTTTAATTACAGTCTTAGATTTTCTTACTCAAGCATAAGAAATTTCCCATTAGGCAACAAGAGATTAAAGTAGTGAGTTGTAGATTATGAATGTAGATTACCTGGCCTTGCTTCATCAACGTCAGTGGCGATCGTAAATCCCTTGGGTTCTTTCTCAGTCCCAGGTCAGCAGGCAGTGTGTACTGTCCATTGGATAATCCCGTAGGGGGGTTTGCTGACCCCACCTGTTTCGCTGGAGCGCCGGAGGAGTCGGGAACATCACCGACGATGGGGCTGGTCGCATCCTCCACGATCGGTGGCAGAGAGGACATGAGAGGTTGACCAGGCGGGCGTAAGACCGTGCCCCGGGGCCTCATGGAGGGCCCCATGTTCTTCAGAGTGTCCACCAGGTTCTCCATGTCGGAGCGGATGCAGGAGTCGTCCTCGGGGGAGGCGGGCGGCGTGGAGGGGGGCGCCGCGGGTTCAGGGACCAGCTGGATGAGTGTGGCCTTGAACACTCCTGTAAACTGAGACGCGTCGTCGACCTCGTCCTGCACGCTGTAGCTGGTCGGCTGAGCAGAGGAGAAGCTGAACGTAGGGAGCTGCTGTGAGTCCCAGTCTGACTTTATCTTCTCTGACTCTGCCTCTCCCTCTCGCTCGCTCTGTGCAGGTGCATCTGGCTCCTCCTGTGACAGCAAGCTCCGCCTCCACGGCTGCTCTGCCGGCTCACTTTCAGGCCTCAGATACACTACAGTCCTGTCAGTCAGATGGCTGCCGAGGGTAGAGTGCTCCTCTGGAGCAGCGGAGGAGGCGTCGCTCAGGTGTTTGTAAGCTGTGGCCTCGGGGAGGGTGAAGGAGGAGGAGGAGAAGGAGGAGGGGTAATTACTGGAGGAGCTCTCAGATATTCTGTAACTCAGAGACTCAGACAAAGTGGAATTCTCTGTCATCTTGGGTATATACTGAGTGACTCCCTCAAATTTGTTTTTCCATTTATAATCAGAGCTGAAATCTGTTTCACTGGACTCTGTTAAAGCGCTGCTGGTTTGGCTGAAGTCCACTGAGTCCCGGCCGATGTTGGAGGCGTTGTCCTCTTTGATTAAAGACACTTTGTGGATGCGGAGTTTGGACTCATCCTCTTTAGGGAGAGTGGAGGTCCTAAAGTTCAGCTTGGTGCTGAGGCTACTGTAGCCTGAATTCATTGTGGCGACTGAGTCCGTGTGACCTTCTGCTGGGAAGCTTTCTGGAGTCGTTGAAGCAGTCAGGGACCTGAGCGCAAGGAAAGAGACAGAAATATTTTAAACTCATTTTCTCCTGTCGTAAACACTTTGCACTCATATCAAGTGGTGAACTGCACTGCGTACATGCAAACATCAAGCGACTTTGAATATCAGGGCGAAAAACATCTCATAAAACTGCATGACTAAAACAGCTGCTGTGACATTTTAATGCAAGTGAAGAATTTAACATAAAACGCTTTTGAAAAGTGCCTTTGATATCTGCACAAACACCGACACAACAGCCAGTGACTTTGGGCTGGGTGGATCTTGCACACACAAGAGAAAAAAAACAGGTGACAATTCAGGCTTAGCCTAAACAAACACTTCTCGATTCACTGAGCAGCTTTTCAGACCTCGTGTTTTCTTTTGCTGCTCCTCATCTCACAGAAGCACCTCAAGCAGAACTTTGACCAGTGACGGTGAGTTTTATAGACCATAAAGCTAATCAGTTATGTTCGGCGACAGTAATGCCATTTGTTTGCACGATTTATTGAGGGTGTGCAACTGCTGACGCAGTGATGGGTGTTTTAAGAACATTCATCCTGGGGTTAATATAACTTTACTTATTCGTTTTAGTATCTTTTTTATGCTCCTTCTTAATCATTGTTGCAATCATTGTTTTCACAATCCTAATCGTCTCAGACTAAGATTATAAATATTCTTCTTATGTAGTTCATTGTGACTTGTCTCGTGTCTAAATTGCAAGCTCCTCTTACATTAAAGACTGAATACAAGAAAAATTACAATATTAGCACTACTTAGATTAAATATATTGAGGATTAAATAAAGAGACATTTCATTATAAATACGGATCAATGTGTCATAACGCGGATTTTAGCTTTGACAGTCAAACAGTTAAATTGGTTGTGCTACATCTGAAGGTGCATCAGTAATGCAGAAGTAAAAAGTGCATCAGTGACTGGTGTATACTGCACAAGTGGTAAATGGCGTAGGGTAAAGGGTTGATGAGCAAGTCAGCATGTGGAAAATCATGTGTTTTCCTGCCTGTATTGATTTAGGTTATAAGAAAAGGACATATTAGAAGGATGCAATGAACAATCAATCCACAATTGTTTGATTTTGTGAAAATATAGACAGTTCATTATGTACACTGCAACAATGAAATGTTTGATATCCCTTTTATCAAACAATTACAACGGAAAATGATTCCATTCTCAACACAACACATCTGGAGCAAAATACAATGAAATGATCAAAACCTTCTATAGCTGTTGTATTATGGGTGTTTTTACAAACTCCCCCTGACAGCATGGCTTTGAGGCTAGTTTGATAGCAACAAGGTAGCTAACGTTCATGGCAGTATCTGATATCTCAGCTCGGGTCTGTGTGATGTCTGTTATTCTGAAGAAATGTCTAAAGAAAAATGTATGTTTTCTTTGAAACTTTAAAATTTTTCTTGATAGTTTGGTCGGATCAAAGCCTCTCGTGGACCAGTTTTAACCCACGGGCCTCGTGTTTGACACCCCTGGTTTCTAGTTTCGGTTGCTACTTCATCTAGTCTTTTTCTTTGCTTTGTCTACAGTTCAACTCTCAAAACTGTTATGAATGTCAAAAAACTAGAGCTGAGGAAGATGTGAACGAGAGGTGAAGACCAGGCTGAACTGGAGGCGACAAGGCCGAGGGGGTTGAGGTTTTCACAGAATGATGAAGAATGAAGTGGAAATGGATCGAGATGGTTCAGTAGCGTGTAGCGGAGACGTACTGCTGTGTAGGGATAAGTATGCTGAGGGTCAGTGAGGAGGTTCATGGATGAAGTGAAGGAGGAGACACAGATGACTGGAGTCAGGAAGGAAGATGCAGTTAGACTGGAAAACTATGACCTGCTTAGAAACTAATGTGAGCCTTCAGAAGTGAACTATAGGCATAGGTGACGCAACAGTCCTTCTCCGAATAACGGAGGCAAAAAGAATTTCAAAAACTCAAATTCTGTGAGTAAAGCAGATTGCAAAAATGGGGCTAAGCGATCCAATGTGACGGTGATTATTTGTAGAATGGCCGTCAGTGTTCTCGGCTTGTGCTTTTTCATGTACAGTGTAGAGCAGGGTTGACAAACACAAGACCCATTGGCCCAAACCAGGAAGCAAGAGACTCTTATACAGCCTGTCAAACCACAAATTGTCCAAATTTCAAAGAAAACAATTTTTCTTTTCCTCGAACCCTTGCAGTCAGGGTGAGTTTGTAAAGACATGCATAATGCAGCAGCTAAAAGAGACGTTTTTTTGGACATTTCACTGTATTTTGCACCAGAAGGTTTCATTTAAATTGCCTTCCTCTTGGCATTGTAGTGATTTTCTCTAGTAATTGTTTGGCGTTTGTGGGTATAAAGACATTTTGATCACATATACTCTGCACCAAAACAAAGAAAAACTTTAAACTCAAAGGTTATTATGGGACCATTTAAGCGGTCCGTCCCACTCAAAATGAAACTGAACTGTATGTGGCCCCTCAACTAAACTGTGTTTGACACCTCTGTTGTGGTGTTTTGTATGATTTGAGAGAACCGGCACAAGGGCCTCTGCCTGGTTCTGCATCGGCTACTTTCTCATGTTGTAATTGCAGTGTTTCATCATTTGTCATGTTCTAGCCACGTGGACATTTTACTGTAAATGAAATGACGCCGTCAGCAATTCTATTCTCTCCAGGTTAGGAGTGGGATTTTTATTGATGCGGGAAATGATGTGCAGAAACACTTGGGAGTTGCGACAAGTGTTTTTACCTCCAGACAAAAGACACAGCAATGTTGCAAAGCATCAATAACAGAATGGATGAAACGCCTCGGGGCTGAAAGGATGATAAAAACTCCTCAAAATGTCAAAGCGGTGCCACAACTTAACCACTAATACCAAGTTGATCCGCCACCAATGAATCATTTGACCTTTAAGATTCTCCGAACCTGTACGACGGACGTTTAAAGGTGGGGCTTTTCGAAAAGAATTGAATGGCAAATACTCGAGTGTGATATTCATAGACTGTGTGGGTGAATTACAGGAAGGAGCGAAAAGGTTGTTAAAGTCACCGAAAGTATGACTGTCCTGAACTTGTCGGAGCTTTACGGCACCAGAGGTCGAGCGAATTCCAAACAGTTTCACGAAGAGTGACACATTACATGTCGATGAAGGCAAACACTGACGCTACGGGCAGCAAGTGTTTATCTCTGTGCATGCTGCAGGTTCACCTCAAAAACCTGCTGAAGTCTGCAGAATTCTTGCTACAAATCACAAATAATCAGGAAAAAATTAGTAGTCCTTTTGCGGTTACAGAATTTTTTTTAAATGAGAAAATGTGATGGCTGCACGTGATTCTCTGTGCAACACGGGACTGTATAACGATGCAAAATAGATTCAATGCTCAAGTTGCAATCATTTGAGACTTAGGCTCTCATTTACGCAACGTTTTAAGTGGAAATGCATCGTTTTTGGTTTGACAAAGTTTCATGTTTAGGTGACAACATTATGATAATGTAGTTATTGCATGTCAGGTTAAGGGTTGAAGCTGCTGGTTGTTTTTGTAATGAAACCACACACATGCGTACAGAGAACAATATGAGTACATGAACATTTACATTAAAAAAAAAAAAAAAAACATCTGGATCAGGTTGGTTTTCCAGTAAAGATGTGTCAAAGGTAATAGAGAAACAGATTTTAATAGGTAAGAGGAGCATGCATCCCTCTTCCTTTAGAACAGGCTCATTTTTACGACCCTCAGTTTTCAGAGTACAAGGACGAGTACATTGCTGCATTACCCACAAAGCCACACCCACACCCCCTAGCCATACATTCTGGCAGAAAACCAAAAAAAAAAAAACCCTCCTGTGAATTTCAACTTCATTTTAACATGCAAATATTGTGCGACACTGGAGGAGCGGGGTGCAGAGACGGTGTGTGAACACCTTCAGACACACCTTCATGTTCACATGTTCTGAAACATGTACTGGCCGTGACTCGTGTGCACGGGAACAACGAGTTCCTCAGTGGGGAGAACATGAGCACCGCATGGGAAAGACAGCTTCCAGATAACTGAAGAGCATAATGAAGTGGTTTGTACACAAGGCTTCTCTCAGTCATCTTTTGACTTCTTACTTTTGAACAAAAACTTCTGTATATTCTTAAAACTGGCTCATCACAAGTTTTTGCATCTGTGGACAAACCGTACAGTTTGTCACATAAAGAAAATTGTCCTAAAATTTACAACAATTAATCAATTTTGATCAAGTCCGGGCAACTTTTTAGTCTTTGGCCATGGAAGACTTTCACTTTAAACAGTTTAATAGTTTTTTTTTTGGTTATGGCTGTTTTTACCGTCATTTGCTATTTTACTGTCGGAATTCTCTCTGGACAGAACAGGTAATTTCATTTTACTGGTAAACATGTTTTCTGATGTATTTGACATATCTATATTATTCATTTTTATTAAACATAAATCATAATGTATAATTCCAAAAGTACCAAATGGTATCAATCAGGTTTTTTATTGTTTGAATTCAGCCCAATACCATCTCTAGTGGGCCAGACCGGTAGAATAGTGCCATAATCACTTTAAATTTAAACGTTAATGTTTTTTCTTTATGAAGGTGCATAATATACATAGTAAAAAACACCTCAAAACCAAACAATGACAATCTCACAATGAAGCCAATTTTAATCAAACCTTCCGATGCACAGTGAAATGTCCAATAAACTTATGTTTGACACTCCTGGCATCGATGTTCACACGCATACATGTACTTCTGTGTCTCCATGCAACTATAATGCAACTATTCCAAACTGCCAATTCTCTGTGTGTGAAGTAATGTTCTAAACTGGTGAAAAGCTCAACTTTCTGCTGCAAACTTCCTTCTGACAGAATTAAAACAACAAATGTCTTTTTGTGCTACATGAGGGATTAATGCAGGAGCTGCCATCTTTCGGGTCAGTCATGCAACTAAAACCTTCGTCTGTCGAGTTCACTGAAGTGCAGCCAACGCGTCACAATTATTACCGAGGTCATAGTTCACTTTTTAAATCTAACTGCCGTGACAACAGCATTAGCACGAAATGTCTGGCAAGTACTCATTACAATGAAAAGGAGAAATGTTCAGTCACTACTGTGTGTCTGTGCGCACACTGTCTGGACTTGAACTGTATTATAGGTTATATAATCCCCCTGTTGTGACAAGGAGGAGGAATGCATATTAAAAAAAAACGACTTTGCTAAATGTGCTGATGTGATTTATTGGAGCTGCTTTGAACACTGGCATTTATGTTTTAAAGATTATATTGGTGTTGCATTTGTCTGAGTTTAAGGCCACATACGACTCAAATGGATCTCAAAGAGGCCAAACCAGTGAATGAAACAGCATTATAACCCGTGAATGATGTAAAATATATCTATTTTTTAAGGTCTCTTTGAGGTCATTTTAAAAAAAAAAATACAGAAAAGTATTAATTTGTGCAGTTTTTGTTGCAAATCAGTTGGAATTTGTAAAATTCTCTGAGTGAAAGTTTTTTTCCTCTTCAGGACAAGGTAAAAAATTAACAAACTCCCTCCCACAGTTTGGCTCAGATTCTGGTGCTCATTTTTCATCATCATGCATCACACTGCTCAGGTTACATACCTTTATACATGTTCAGGGGCAGACTCAGGCTGGGATAATAAAGCTTTTTATTGATGCAACAAAAACACGTTAAAAAAAGTTTTGTGAAGCTTTGATAGCTTTGTGTCATTTCATATTTCAGCATTTACATATTGAGCTCTTGCTGCATTTTTTTAGTTGACTAATATTCATATTTTTGCAATAATAGCTTTAACCATAAAATTAGTGTGGAATGAAAAATGGTTACGTTTCACAGTTTCCTTGGTGGTGGTGGTGGGGGGGGGTTGAAGTTCTGCTCGATCCAACTCTAATCCACGGGTGTGAAACTGATTCTAGCTCAGGGGCAACGCTGAACCCAGTTTCATGTCGAGAGGACTGGACACATTGTGCTATAGTAACCTGGGTTTTTCTTTGTTGTGGCACGGGGTATACCTGAAGGTCTATTTTCCTTAATATGAACAATTAGTAGCTAATATAGCTGCAATCCAGCTGAAATCAACAATATATTAATGCAAAATACAGTAGAATGTCCAAAAACCTCTATAAATGCTGCATTATGGGTGTTTTTACAAACCCACCCTGGCAGCATGGCTTTGGGGCTAGTTTGATAGCAACTAGTTTGTCTGCTGTGATTAAGAAATGTGTTGAAAATTCAATGTTCTCCTTTACATTTTTAGCATTTGCTTGGTGGTTTGGCCGGATTAGAGCCTCTTGTTTTTAAACCCCCGATGGAGACTCTCCCTTGGTGACATCAGAGCTCATTTGGAATATTTGCAGAGTCCTTTGGTTTCAGGCTTCCAGATGAATCACCCTGAACACTACAACCAGTTTGGAGCGTCACAATCTCATATCTACACAATTCAAGCACTCCCAAAATATGTAATTAAGAATTCATATCTGATCAATTATCTGGCCAACGCAACTGCCACTGCGCCCGATAAGATTGGTCAGGTCATATAAAACAATGTATCCCCTCTTATCTTTATGATTCATAAATAAAATCGACTAGACATAAATACAGTCGCGTCACACTGCTGGGTAGCCTTTTACTTACTTAGCTCACATCCAGGTAATCTTTAGTTGCGACTAAGCGAGTCACTTAATTCCAATCATATTGTTTATTATGCAACACGTGGCTCCTTCTCTGCTCTACCTTTCTTTGTAACGAGCATTAGTTCTAGCTGCCTTAAATGTTAGACGCAGAAAGCAGGCTGCTATGGGTTCATCATGTTGGCGTGTTTGGTAAGTTCTATTTGTACAAAACTTAAGGGTTGTATATGTGACACACTTTATATGGGTAGTTTAACCAAAAACGTTCTGCTTGGGTATGAAAAGTGAATACTTGAGTTTAAGGCGACTGTATGAACATATTCTATGTCATTAAAATTTGTAAAGGAAGTTTGTGCCGTTTGGCACGGCTGTCAGGAGCCCACAGCAAAAAACACAAATAATACCAGAAGAGGGCGACAGTCCTCCTGCAGCATGAAGCTGTGCAGAAACCTGTTGAGCAAATGTGCTTAATCAAGCCTTATAATCAGCCTACTTACTTATTTAGTAAGAACTTAAGTATTTAATTGAATCCAATATGAAGATTTTCTAAAGCTGAATCGATGTAGACGTGAACTGTCAGACATCACTGTGGACCCGTTTTGTCCATTTGGGTAAATTTATGCTTTTCATGTCTTAGTGCATGTGTGGCAATTCTGTTTAACAAAATCTCTCTTAAACACCCTTAATTAATTTATGTCACAGATCAACAGATAACTGCTGTTTTACGAGGATTTTACGTTTCGTTTCAGTTATCACACATAAGCTCCGTGGGCCAAAACTGGCCCGCAAGGGGCTACAATCCGGACAAACCACCGAGCAAATGGTAAAACTTATTTTCTCAAAGTAATTTTTGAAGAGTAGCCAAAGTTTGTTTTCGTTTCTGACATTTCACTGTATTTTGCACCAGAAGTTTTCATTAAAATCGGCTTTATGTTGACATTGTAGTCATTTTCCATACCAATAGTTTTGGTTTTTGTGAAAATAGACATATTCATCATGTATACTCTACAACACAAAGAAACAACAACCCTGAAATACAAAGGTTATTAGAGCAGTATTGTACAAATCCGGCCTACTCAACTTGAGTCTGGGGTGAATCTGGCCCCTGTAAGGTGTTTGACACCCCTGATTTAAATCATTAATGACAAAACAAACGTATTTTTCCTACACATAAAAAAAGCTTCAGTCTTTGACTCCTCAAGAATGTACAAACTGATTCTACACAAAAGCCATAATATTCAACATGCCAGATTAAAAACTGTAGAATCAAGTAATCAAACTGGCTTTAAGTTCCTGAAATTACCTGGATATTCTGTGCATGACTGGAGATGTTCAATGGATTTATGTAAGCAAGTGTTTTAAGAAGTGGACATATTTCATTAAGTAAATTATAGAGAAGACGAAGGTTAATCAGTGTAAACGTCCTAGAAAAGAACTTTGACTATCAATCTGAACTGTTAGCAGGAATGCTTTCTTCTGTCACAACAAGGTGTGGTTTAAACTATGTTTATGTGTCCTGCTGACAGCAGGTGGACATTTTTCACAAGTTTGACATTCTAAGTGTTTGCTTGTCATGTTATGGTGATGGGCTGCTGTGTGACGGCTTTGTATGCAAACAAAGAAACAAGTGTAACGTTGGGCTTCACCGGATTTTGCCGTTTCACGTGAAAATTCATCGCTGTTGCATTTTCGTTTCTGAAAAGTTTTGGGTTAACCTGGCAAGACTTAAAAGATGTTCGTTTCCACGGGAACGGAAGAAATACTATAAACGTAGTTTATGTCAAGCCACTAGTGGGTGCTGTTTTATAATGAATCCACTGACCCGCAGCAGAGAACAAGACGCTATAAACTAAAAATGTGAGTACGCGGACATTCTTGGGGATTGTTATTAGGGTGAGTGTCAGCGTTGCACTCGACTCCATCACAGTGGACGAGTGTAAAAAGAGATGCTCCAGGAGGGAGTCCTTCTGCATCCTTCAGTAAGCATTCTTGAGATTCTGGTTTTAAAAAGGACACAATGAATCACATAGTGAACATGGTTGTTGCAAAACATACAAGACTTGAGAACAATCCTTTGCTGACATTCATTCTTGAAGGTTTTAGGTTACTCAACTAGTGCATTTCAACTCTGACCCTCATCCAACATGTGCACACTTCTACAAAGCCTAAATCCTCCGAGACCAAAGAGAGAAAACCAGCATATAGAAGAAAAAAACCCAAAGCTTGACAAGTAAGCCCACCACTTAATTCAGACTCTTCTACCAGTTCCTATCATGCAATATTCACACTATTATAAATTTCTAATGAGCCAACCTTGTTAAACCTCTTGTCATGTACAAACGTGTTATTCTGCATGGCTGGAAGAAACATCTCTGCTGCCATCTTGTGGTTTCAACTGGAAAAACAAGTTCTTCGCATCACTTGATAATTTCACTAAAGACCTGCATCTGCTTTCAAATCCTCACTGTGCAAAGAGCTCAGGTCATTTTTTATGATCAGTTTTATCAAAGTGATTCCAGAAAGGAAGTGGTCCCCGTCTGCTACCGAAACTTCCAAACATTCCAGTGGAAACAGACCCATTAAAAAAATGCATGCCAAAGCACAACACCTACTCAGATATGGTGCCAAGGGGAACAAAGTCATGTGGTCAAGGTGTGTTCACATACTAATAATTCCTTAAGACTTTTCGTGTAGTCTCAACAGAAGCCTCTTTGCATGGTCTTTTTAATTAGGCTTCATCACAGAGGTGCTAATCAGAAAAATATTAAACATAGCCACGATGCCAAACTTGTGCTGCATTCCATAATCAATCACAGAAAAACAATACACTTGTGTGTGGATGAATGGGAGCTTTTATGGATGTTAAAAGCTCCCGTCGTGGAAAAACACCGGCTCCATCTGACGCTTTAAATCGACACACTTAAAATGAATGCAACAACGCATCAATGCATACCAGACTGGATGTCATCAAAATAATCTATGAAGGGATTTAAGTTACGTGTGAATTGTTAAAACCTCGGGTGTATTTTAGTGAGGTAAAAAAAGATACGATGTCCACACTCTGATCTGATTACATGCCTAATATCAGAATCAGATATACTTTATTATTCCCCGGGGGAAATTCTTTATTACCCCTCGTGATTAAAGCTGTATAAAAACCTGAGGTCCAGGCCTACAACAAGTCAAAAGGATGAATCCCTGAAGCTTTTGGAGGAATAATGCCATTTCAGACTTGTGGACCAAAGCGGCCGTAACAACAGACTTGGAAAGAAAACTCAACGGGGCCCGTCTCCTTGAACACAGCGGAATGTTGCTATTGAGGCCTTCGTAATTAGTTATTGCACACATGCTCAGTAGAGACCATCAGAACAATGTTTCCATTAGAGTGTCATGACTCCCAGCCCATATTCTTCTGAGACTTTGTAGTTTTATTTTGACTTTGTATTAATCTCTGCTGCGTGAGTGTGGCAA
>OMNM01000207.1:60039-70555 GCA_900302745.1 Parablennius parvicornis
ATATATATATATATATATATATATATATATATATATATAAATAAACACACACACACAAATACATTTATGAACAATTGAAGCATGTTTGTACTTTGTCTTTTCTCTTATTTCGGATATCACTCTTATAGATTACTTTGTTTTAATTTTATTTTTGACAGTTGTGTAGAGCTTCCCATGTGCCTAAACTGTGGATTTATGTACACAAATAAAAATCTTGTGTGTATGATTTCATTACAAAAACTACATCGTTTTCAGCGTTTTTTTGCCATTACCGTGGAAACAGACATTGTTTTCTGAACATTGCAGTGTAATTGCGAAACTTTTCTGAAACAAAATCACAAAAACGATGACTTTGAAATGTTTTGTAAACTCGGCCTATACAATCAAGATCTAATATTTGGCTGATTTATTAATGTCACTTTCAGATAATCATCTTTTTTCCTCTTTCTTCTCGTGTTAAACATTGATTGTTACCATTTTATTTACTCATGTAGTTTGTTTCTAATGTTTAGGGGTTCCGTTTGTTGGGCAATTGTGATTGTTTTCATTATCTTGACCAATAACCACTTTTCTTTAATATATGTGATTATTTTCATCCCTCTGAAAAAAGCCTAGTATAGCTTGCAACAAAGAGTACTTTGGTATCACACTATACAAAACACATCAAATAACTTGTCTTTAAAAAAGCAACTCTCAGACAATTAGAGTGAGACTCACTTTGTAACCAACGCTGTCCAGTAAGTTCCAGTTTAATTATGCATCTCCTGTACTTCCAAAATGACAGATGGTTGTAAACCTTAGACAATAATTCACAATAATGATGGCGCTGTTAGAAGGTTTTCCTTTGCAACAATAGATGCGTCAGATTCAGATTTATTACTTTCAGTGTGTTTTGGATCAATGCAAAAATAATTTGTTAAAGAGAATATAAAGCAGGGGAGTCAAACATAAAACCTGTGGGTCAAAACCAGCCAGCAAGAGGCTGCGATCCAGAAAAAACACTAACAAAATGCTCAAAATATCAAAGGAAAAACTGAATTACGACAAACTTGTTATAATCAGTGACGCTGCCATGAAAGTTAGCAATATAGCATTAGCCTCGAAGCCATGCTGTCAGGGTGAGTTCGTAAAAACACCCATAATGCAACACTGTTTGACATTTCACTGTATTTTGCGCCGAGAGGTTTCATTAAAATTGGCTTCATGTTTAGATTGTAGCCAGTTTTCCTCGTGAAAATAGACATTTCCATTTCCATGATGTATTCTTTCTGCTGCATCAAAGAAAAACTTCAGTCTAAATTTAAAGGTTATTGTTGCACTATTTTTATACTCGGATGTGTTATGAAGCTTTGTTTGTTCAATCAGCTTGTCGTAGCAGGTCAGAGTTGTAGTCTTTGCAGGGAGAATTAAAGTAACTTGAGAAAGAAGATTACGAATTTCTCATCAAGCAGAAGAATATTTTGCATGATTTTACAATTTTTGTCATTTACTGAAATCAAATATGCGACACATTCCGTTTCCTCTCCTTTATAACACACCCACCATCATATCTGGGTCCTGTAAATCATTACTCTGTCACTGCTCATTATCGCTTTGGATTCTTTATCTCCCTTAACTAGTCTATATATTATTTAGGTAAATGATTCCTCAAAAGCAAACAATTAGTGGAAATCTTATCGGACAGTAAATATGGTCAATCCATTTATTTTATAGAATTAGGGTTTGGTAGAACTCAATTTATTTCCACAAACTACAAATGAGGCTTATATGTTAAGTATGTAATAACCGCTCATAGAGCTCATAGATCAAACGGCGACCAGGATGATAATGTATGAAAATTTCACGGTGAGCAGCTAAACTGGACCAGATTTATGTATTTATTCCTCCAGCACCGTCCACACTCGTGTGACTCATGAGACATGCATGGATCTATTCAACCTTAAGGAAAAAATCAATCCCTTCACATATGCTGCCTCAGAAAGGGTGCGTTCAAGATAAACAGGTATGTAGGGAACTCTGCAGTTAAACTATGTAGCTCATCCACTGTTCACGTTTTACTTTTTCAATCAGAGAAAATGTTTAACCCTCAGAGTTCTTATCAGATGATGACACTGTTACACGATACAGGTAAATTAACCTTTTGGATGTGTGTTATCTTCTATGACATAAACAGCATGCCCCTCAGGCTACATGTTGTACGTTCCAGCACTGCAATTCTCCAAATGACACACTTCACTCAAGTAATTGAATTTGCACTTTCTGCTCAGGCTTTGTGTGTGAGCTGTGTGTGGAGACACTCACCCCTCCTCCAGGTCTGGCTGGGTCTCCGCCGGATGTTCCTGGGTCTCCTGGACGGCGTCTGCAGCTTCAGTGTCAGGACGGCGTGCGTCAGCATTCGGTACCGACAGCTCGACTGTCACTTTAGCGGGCGTGTTGTTGGTCTGACTGATTGGATCCGCCCACTCGCTGCTTGGTGGGGCCCTATTGTGTTCCGCCGGCGTGGCATCTGATTGCAGCTCAGCGCCGTGTGTCACATTGCCCTTGACAACCTCTGCTGCACCCGGACTCTCTGCTCGAACAGTTTTTATTGCTACACTGCGACTTTCTGTGCTTTCCCCGCTCACTTCATCACTTTCATCTGCTTGTGCACGCAGGGAAACTTGCTCTTTGGCCTCAGTAGGTGTGCTCGTATCTCGCCCACCTTCTTGGTCGCTGGAAGTCGCATCAGTATATTCAGCGCTCCTGTTATCTCTGTAACCCTGATATTGTCCCTCCCGGCTTGGGAGTTGCTTCTCTTCAGAAGTTTGATCTTCTGTTTCCATGTTCACGCTGCACTTCACCTCCTCCCCCTCGCTGGGTGGAGCAAAGTCACATACCATCAGTGTGTTCACCTGCTGAACCGGTGTGGCCGGTAACTCCTCCTTTCTCACCTCCTCCTCCTTTTCTTTTAGACCTGCCGCGGTTGCTTCTTTTTCCTCCAGACTCCTCACGCCGCTGCCTACGAGCAGCTGGTTCATCTCAGACTCTGGGGTTGGAGTCGCTGCTCTCTCGTCTTCATCTAGCCGTTCTTCTCGTCTCCTCTCGTCTCCCTCTGATCTCATCTCAACAGTCAGAATCTCTCCACCTCCCTCCGTGTCGCCTGTTTGTCCTCCATCTCTTCCACCCATAGAAACACTTTCTGGTCTTGTATCAATCGCGAACAGCTCATCCCCACTCTCGCCTTCATCCCCCTCTTCAGCGCTGTAGTACACCTCCACTGCAGCGCCATCTTCTGATCCTATGCTCAGGTACGACGGGCTCACAGACCCTTCGATCCAATCCATGCTCCCGAGGCGGTCAGATAAGCTCTCTGTTCGGATTTTCAGCACGACATCCTTCAC
The DNA here is from genome assembly GCA_900302745.1 of Parablennius parvicornis. Lineage (NCBI taxonomy): Eukaryota > Metazoa > Chordata > Actinopteri > Blenniiformes > Blenniidae > Parablennius > Parablennius parvicornis. Next base: position 63,420 of record OMNM01000207.1, read on the forward strand.
TGGAGAGGGACTCCTGGCGTCGGCGCTCACTCCGTCTCTCTCTAACTGTTCCGGCAGGATCTCCCTCTGTTCGGAGTCGGTAACCCGAGCAGGAGTCCATTGGGAAGTTGCACAATCAGAAATGGGAGGGGCAGCATTTCTAGTCACTGGGACTGACCCCGAGCTGTCAGGAGCGAGGTCAGATTTCATCTCTGAATAGGAATGGCTCGGCTCTGATTCCGGAATGCAGCTACTGTCAACCTGCTGAGAACTCCGGTCGGGTAAATCTCCGTCATGACTTTTTGGATTTCTTTCAACCTCACAAGAAACCAACGTTTCATCAGTCACAGAGACAAAACTACTGACGGCATCATGTTTCCCATAAATAGTGTCTGACTCAGCAGTATTTCTAATAGATTCTCCTGTGTTCATTTCATTAAACATTTTGACCATGTCGGGTTTTTCGATTTCAGTGAGGATGTTGAGCATCTCCATTGAATTTTGGCTAACAGAAGGAAAATCAACAGTACTCTTCATCTGGTTTTCTTCAGATTGATGTGAAGATGACGCCTGAGAGTGGAGAACATTGTCCTCTGTGTGACTTTCATCAGGAGGTTCATTGTTTATTTCTGTATATCCAACATCGATAAGAATATTGGCTGAACTTGCCTCTGTCGATTTTCCACTGATGGAAGAGTCAGGCTGCTCAGAAATCCACGTACCTGAAGGTTGGACCAGGATCGGTTCGGGTTCAGTTTCTGGGATTTTGACCACGATCGGTTCGGTTTTAAGGATTTTCTCATCAGTTAGGATTAGAGTTGAGCTGGTCTCCACTGATTCAAAACTGTCATGATTATTTTTTGCTGAAGGAACAATCGAGCCCGTCTCTTGTGTGGCGTTTGTTTCGGTCGGATTTTTATCAAGAGTTTGGACCATAACTGGTTTTTCACTTTCAAGTCCAATTTCAGAAACTATTTGTGGCGAGTCAGATTTTTCCATGATTTTCTCCATTTTGCCAACAGTCCAGTCCAACTCCCCTGAAGTAGCCTTAGGAGAGAGTATGATACTAGACTCTGTGTGAATTTCATTATGTGTCTTGATCATAATGGCGGGTTTCTTGGTTTTGTTATGCTTTTCTTCATCTGTGTTGTCATGTAAAGAGGAAAAGCCATCTGTAATACTGACCACTGAGCGATCGGATGAGTCTGAATCATGTGACACCAACGACAGAGAGTTCACGATATCCGTCTCTGCGTTATCTCCGTACAGAGTTTTCACCATGATGGCTTTTTTGGTTTCAGGAGGACTCATTTTTGGAGACACACTCACTTCTGCCATTTTTTTTCTGACGGTGACGAATCTCCCAAAAGTATCATCGACGCCAACTGTATTTTCTGGCTGATGCCAAATGCTCTTATTGGAGTAAATGACATTCGATTCTGTGCTGATTTCATTGAGAGTTTTGACCAAGACAGGTTTTTTGACTTCAGGTGAGCGAGCCTCGGCTGGTTCTTCACCATACGTTGTGCGATGGGCAGATTCAGTCTCATCTGAGTGCAGAATGGATTCTGAGTGATGCTCGCTGAAGGTTTTGATGACGATTTCCTTATTGGCTGCAGGAGGAGTCATTTCAGCATAGATGTGAGGGGAGTTTTCTCCAAACGTTTTGGCGAAACCATCGACCGTGTCATTAGCGACAGATTCACGTGAAGTAGCAGCACGAGAGTGTGCAGCATCAGCTTCTGTGTGACACTCGAGAGTTTTGACGATTATGGTTTCAGTCTCTGGATGTCGCGTTTCGGTTCGGACTTTAGATTTTGAAAATGAAGACAAAACTTCAGCTGTGAAATTCTGAGGGAAAAGCGTGTCGTATAAAGCTCCATAAACAATCTCTGGGCTGACGGGAGCGGTGCTGGCAGCTGAGGCGGTGGCAGTTTCTGGAATGGTGCTCACTGTGTCAGAGAGAAAGACTTCAGGTGCACTGGTAGCGATGTTCAAACCCAGATGAGACTTGTCAATATAGGTTGAATCTGTGACATTGGGATTATTCTGGGAGTCTAAATAAGCCAGGGAGGACTCGTCAGCCGTCTCGGGTGTATCCAGTTGAATCGTGAATTCGTCTTCGAGTTGGTCATCGATTGCAGGCAGATTGCTGCTTGTTGAGATCGAGCCGGCGGGTGCGGGTGGAAGTCCAGGAGTAGACTGGGTATTAACCTCAGGGGTGATTCTTTGGTCTGTCGCAGTTGATTTAAAGTCATGTGCAACATTTTCCTTCTCGTCCGATGGATCTGGATCGTCCAGCTGCACCTCGGGGATCGCAGCGATCGGTGCTTGCAGAGGCTGCGGGTGAACGTCGAAACCATTAGTGAGACGCTCTTGTGACGCCGTCTGGGACTGACCGGTGAGGGTGAAGTACGATTCTGGCTGATTATTGGCCACAGGGGGAGGAGAAGGGATATCGAATGCACCGCTGGTGTCGAGCTCCGGCTCGGACATACTGAACCTCTTGCTGTTTGTTTGGTCCAGCTTCATCTGACCGAGGTCCTGAGGAGTCCAAGAGAACATCAGTTACAGTTTTAATGATGAAAGATACAGATTTCAACACCTGTTAGGGAGTTAATAACTATAAAACAGGGATAAATGGGAAATGATATGATAATCCCTTAAAAGGGAGCTAAATTAAATACCTGGAACATGGAAAATTCAACAATTCTTTCTTCTTTTTTCTTTTTTTTTTTTAAGACCCACTGCATACTATTTGAATTAGATGAATAGTTGACTAAAAACATAATGCCCTGTCTAATATCCTACATATGTCTGGCTTAAGATCTTTAAAGGATATGTTCTTTGTTGTAAGTGTAAAACACATGACATGTTATTATGAGAAGTAAAATCTCATTAACAGATTCCATCTTTATCTTCTCACACTCCAACTTGAGGAAAGACTCATTTGAGCATAGGGTTGTACCTCTTCTTGTTCCTCGATGCCGTGGGTGTGGAGGCCAAAGGTGCTCTTCGACAAGTCTTCATCTTTCTTCTTTTTCTTTTTGAAACCAAAGGAAAACGTTGCGAACCTTTTGGGCTTTCGTAGGTCCATCTCAGAGTAGCTGATGTCTTTGTCCTGCAGAAAAAAAAGAAAAAAAAAACACCAAAACAAACACACACACAAGGGGATCAATACATATACTAGGAAATCAATCGAACCACCTCAACATTTTATTTTAAAGGTATACTGGTTTAAATGTACACAAATCTTTGTGTAAACTGAAAAAAATAAATGGACACATGCAATATAATATCACACTGCTACATTCTAAAAGTTTATTCAAAGTTAATATTTTGACTGTGACTGGACTTAATTTCGTCTCCAAACCCTCCTTTTTCAGATATTAAGCCCCAATGTCATAATTATCACCAATTCTGAATATTTGGATTTATGACACCAAGCGTCACTTTAATCACTGATGAAAAACTAATTTTTCTTTTTCAAAACTCACAAATCAAATGAATCCGATCACGCATGTCAGTCACGCAGTATAATTATAGGCCGTCGTTGAAATGTTAATTACAAAGGCCAGCTCCTTTAACAGGCAAGAATGAGGATACCACACACACACACTAAACAAGAAAAGCAATCGACACGCTCGCTTCATTCCAGACAGTCAAACTGACCCCACCCTAAGAAAATTGAGATGAGCAGAACATGATTTTCTGAGTCTGCAGACGTGAGGCTGCTTGAATTATTGTCCTTTGGGGAACTAAAACAATTACTATCAGGCGTCTTTAACATGAATCACTTGATCACCAGAATATCCCAAAATCTACAGATTTAGAGATTGGCCTAAAAACCTACTTGAGTATTTGCTTAAGGACTATTTGATTTGATACTGTTAAAATATTATACTTTATGTACATCCCAGAATCTGTACTTTACTCTTAACTGAAATTAAATGTACTAACCACTTCTCTAAACATTCAACCTGGCAACAAAAGATCACTAATGAAAAGTAAATGTAAACAACAATATGTCAGATGAGTCTTAAAAAAATCTGCTTGTGCTTTTTTTACATTTCAATTTGAATGTTTGGTCAAAAACCTGGCTTTAACCACAACTCTGGGATACACAAATATGTGTACTTCTATCTTCTGTATTTTCTAGAAGATAAGTCGCATCTTAATTCCACATTCACCAAAACGTTTGTCATGTACGGGACGTCGTTTACGAGACGTTTCAAGTGAAAATGCATCGTTTGTATTTCTGTTTCATAGCGTTTATATATTTGAAAACGATGTTTATTTTCATGGAAATAAAAGGAATACTACAAATGACCAGGCCACAAGTTGGCACCATTTGTTTCTATAATGAAATCAAATGCACACCAACATTGAGAACAACAATGAAAATCTGTTTACACAGATTATTTCAAAAAGTTCCACCTTGGGAGTTGTTTTAAGTTGCATTCTCAGTGGCTCCGAACATTGTGCAAATGGATCCTCAAAACACAACAGAGGTTTTCTGTTTTCACTTGAAACGAGGCCCAAGTCACACTGATTTTTCTATGTACATGCACCGGTTGTTCCAGAAGCTTCTGTGAATTCAGTCCTCATCACTAAGGCCATTGTGACTTCAGCCCACTTTTCTCCGCTTTCTCACTAGCTTTAAGAAAACTGCACACTTGCTGGAGCTTTTTCAATTTTCTACTGTATATTTAGGAATTTCTGGTAAAATATCGTTGGAACTGAGGTTTTCAGTAGTATTGTAGCAGCACTCAGATGTCATACAGTGGCATCTAGTGATCACAGATGGTACGCATCGCTAAAGATTCACATGCGTCACATGACGAGTAAATATGGTAAGTTGGAGCACTTTTGTCACCGCTCTTCGAAAACCAAGGGATTCCCTGCAGATACAGTATTTCACAAAGATGTGAAAGCATGCAGGCTGATGCAAAAATGCATGTCGATACTATTTTGGTGAATTTGTTTTGTTGAGCCGAGACAACAAAGAGGAATGTAAGCAGACATCACTCACATCTCTGACTGGGTGTGTCTGCAGGAATTCCTCCTTCACCAATGTGTGAAAAGAGAAGACGACAACCTGAGAGATTTAGTTTTGTCTACAGGGAGGTGGGTGTGTGTGTGTGTGTGTGTGGGGGGGGGTTCTCAACTTTGACACACATCAGAAGGAAATATGTTCAAATCCAGGCTGGCAATTTTTGTGTGGCACTACGGTAATGACAGAGACGATAAATTAGGATTACAAGTTACAAGTGCACATAAGAGAAAGATCAGTTTATCATTTTCTCATAACTTCACTTCTACTTTTCTTCTATGGGAAATCTATTCTGATCATCAATGTGCATGATTATATCTCTTTTGGACCAAATAATCAGTTTAAAAGAACTGAATATCAGTATTCAATTCATCTCCAGTTCTTCTTTACACTATATTTTGTTGTTAACTGCATCTATACATCTACCCCCATGTGTAGACTTAAAAAAAAAAAAAAATCAACATTTGTATGTTACATTTGCTTGTTATTTGCTCAGCAGGTGTCAGCAGTCGGCCAGTAATGGGAGTTCAGAAGCTTTGTGGAGCAGTGGCGCCCTCAGCTGGAGATAATATTGCAGTTCATTTATTTTTCATTTCATTTCCTGATCCAATTTGTCAGCCGCAACCTGCAGGCATGTCTGGGACCATAAGCTCGGAGTCATCCAGATATAATGAAAGCATAACATCTGATGAATAAAATATTCAGCGGTCACAGGTACATTTACAAGACAAGCAGTACACACATACACACACCAGGTCTACAGGTGTGTAGAGTGTATGGTGATGCAACATATCCCAAAATCACCCAATCAGAGTTTGTGTGCTATGCAGCTATAGGAGTCATGTGAGTTAGCTCTTGGGAGGGTAAAGGAGTCACAGTTATGAAAGAAAGACCTCCAGGGTCTCGCAGCTGGAATGAGACAACAGTTGAAGAGGGTTTCATGAAGCATGACAAAACGCCTCTGAGAATATGTGTTCAGACACGTTTCTGATATGTTCAGTCTCAGAACCACTGAATTTCAGGACCACAACACAGGAAACGTAGTGAGCCAGGCATGTTTTAGTCCTGAAGAGGATGAATTAGGTCTCTACAACACATCAGTATTACACACAATACGAGATGTGCATGTCTGGACAAATGTGTCTGATTAAATATTACAAAATAAATCAGTTTGCAGCAATTATATGTAATGGGCAGCACTGAAAGCATGTGAAAATATTTTGATTTTACAAACAAACTATAGTGAAATATATAAATGTGAACTTTCAGATGCTAAACTTACATGCCATCAGACACATTTTTAAAGTCTAATAGTTTCCAATACAACACCTTTCACATACAAGGTGCTTTATAGCTTGAAGGAAAAAAAATGGAGGTAAGATAAGTGAAAATGTAGAAGCAAGCAAAACAAATGGATATACAAAGTTTAAATTGAGCAGCTACAGGTCAAAGGCATGCCAGAATAAAAAAATGTTTTAACCATTTCATAAAAGGACCACAGCAGTCAACAGATCTCAGCTGAAGAGGAAGAGCATTTCACTGGTTTGGTGAGAGAGCTTAAAATGCACAGTCACCTCGGGTTCTGAGCTTTGTGTGTGGGGCTACAAGCAGCATTTGTTGGCCAGACCTGAGTGTTCTATTTGGGGCATAGGGGTGAAGGAGGTTGGTAATATAAAAAAGTGTTTGGCCGTGTAATGGTTTAAAGGTTAGCACTAGTATTTTAAAACGAACACGGATGGTAATGGGGAGCCAGTGAAGGGAGGATAGGACAGGGCTAGTGTGGGCTCTCCAGGTTGTTCCTGATATAAGACTGCATTTTAAATCGTTTGAAGGCTTTTTAAAAATGACTGATTTTAACAGGTAAAAAGGGCGTTACGATAGTCTAAAGGAGAAGAGATAAAAGCATGTAAAATCATCTCCAGCTCCACCTTGGATACCATTCCTTTTAGTTTAGCAATGCATTGATAAACTACATGGCTGTGTAGTGACAGAGACTAGTCAAGAGACACACCCAGGTTAAGGAGGCAGTGTTTGATATAATCATTTAATGGCCCAATGTGCTGCCGAATGGGGGGGGGTATCCATTTATGGGGCCAAGAACAAG
>OMNM01000208.1:1228-19175 GCA_900302745.1 Parablennius parvicornis
CTGTTCACCACTGCCATGTATATACCGTCTCTGTGACTGATGTGTCTTTATGCCTTTTGAGAGCGTGTGTGCGTGTGTGCCTGTGTGTGTCTGTGTGTGGCTTGCCAGCGTAGCTCTTTCACCCCTCTAATGTGTAAAAACACCGTTTTCTTTGAGCTCAGTGAGCCACAGAGTGTGAGTCAGTGGAGATCCAGCTGGAGGAGAGGAGCGTACAGAAATGGCGAGTGTGTCGTTGGCTTGCTGTTTATTGCTGTGTGTCTGGGTCTTTGCATGCATGTGTGTGTCAGGGAAGTTCATCAAGTTATTTTTAAAATAAGTTCTTTATATAGAGATTAGTTTGACTCTTCCATTCTTATTGTGTGTGCTGTTTCTTTCCTCTCTTTCCCATTTTCCTTTCTACTCCACACTCCCCTTCCTTTGTTTGTGACTCATGTTTACTCACCCTTGATTGAGGAGGAATAGACAGTCTACTCTTCAACTCTTTTCTGAAATTGCTTATAACAATGGAGGAACTAGTTTGGTGCTCATTTTCTTTTTTAATGATTAAAAAGAAAACAGAAATGCAACTTATTTCTCACTCTGGGTTTTCACTTTTGTTTCCTTTTACTGTCTTTAGAGTGTCTTTTTTTTTTCTAAAGCTACTGTGCTGTTTTGTCACAGCTGTCAGGATGGTGCAGACATTCTGTTCTCTGTGTGAAGCCGTTTATCACTGCAGGACGGTCCAGATTGTGGTGTCTGATGTGGTGTTCACCATCTCAGTTTGAGCTGAGGGGGAGGATAATCTACTTCCTGTTTATTCTCAAAAGGAAAGAAAAAGTTGAATTATGATAAATGGTTTGCTTCAATGGTATGTGCTTGTAAATAAATACAAGGGTGGGACTTGTATGAGAGACTGTGACAAGTGACCTTTTTGAACTCATTGGGTTTCCTATGAGGTTATCCTGCGAAGGCTGGTAAAACTTCCTGTCTGACTCAAGGAGTTCATTCAGCTTCAAGGAGCGAGACACAACCTCCAGGTTCCCACAGCTGCCCCACTGTGTCCAGCCCTTCCCTTCCACAGGCCTCCCTCGGCAGCAGGCACAGGCTTAGAGGAAGGAAGCTGAACAGAGAAACAGGACAGCTGGGAGAAGACGACCATAGAACTTTTTCCTGCAATTGTCACCTCACCGTTGAGGACAGATTAACAGACAAAGATTTACATAAACAATAAACTCTGTGCTTGAACTTTTTAAATCACTTCACTGAACTGAATGTCTTACAAGACAAAGAGGGGAGTGTTCTGTCAGCGCCCGCTTCTACACAGCTGTGTTTCCATATTGCTCGTGTGTGCGAGTGTGTGTGTGTGTGTGTGTGTGTGTGTGTGTTAGATCAGTTATAAGGTTGATATTATTAGTTAAACTGTAAGGAGTAATGCAGGACTCAACTTCACAGTCCCATATTATGATATTTCAAAAGAGGAATCCTGCTAATTATAAGATCTCTTCCCAGTTTCTGATTAGGTAGCCTTCGTATAGAGTATAGACGTATGTTTCTAATATCTATTCCTTATTTCTCTTCCAGAACTGAAGACCACTTGAGATATAGACCACTTGAGCCATGACAAGATCACTTGAGCCATTAATTTTGATCTGTGCTCTCTGCTGCTGCTTAGCGGACAATGTAAGTACTACAGTTTCAGTTTGCACAGTTTATAATGGCATATCTAAATACAGTCAGTAGTTATAATGTGTACAAGCAACTCTGTACTTTATTGTTTTTGCTACTGTGCAGTTCAAGTTGTATAATGATTCATTTGGTGAAACACACCTTTAAAAATGTCATTAAGTAACTTGTGCAATTAAAATATCATTCTCAAGATTGTTTTCATTATTATGAAAAGATTTGTCTTTCAGTTATCCTACTTTGAGCGAATAAGCAGTTTTTTGGTGTAATTATGAGGGTGCATCTCAAACCTACATCATTGTCTCCAGCAGCAAAAATATATTTGGCTAAAATGAGGGATTGCCTCCTCTATGTGTATGTTAAAGTTTATAGAAGGATATTGGCTGCATGGGTTTTGCAAACCACCAGCATGAAAGCATTGCCTGTTTCTGCTGCCCTGTCTTTACTGGATTTCTCTGCTGCAGGTTGAACTACTCCGCACTAAGAGAGGGACCCGTTTTTACAGAGGTGAGCCTGGCAGGCAGCCAGCTAGACGGACGCTTTTGATTATTCATGTCGAGAAGTCCTCACCCTCCTTTGACACCTCCTGTGAGCCTCACCACTCTTTTGTTTGTCTTGCTTCATCACACCATCACAATCATCATGAGCACGATTGCTAGTTTTTCAGTTTTCTGCTTGTGTGTCTGTCTGTTAAAAAAAAATCTGCATGATCACAGCATTTGGAAAATGATTTATCTGTTTTTATATGTGTTTGATTGACTGTATACTTGATGTTTGTATTTGTGTATGTGTGTGCATGTTTCCTCAGTACTATGTGTGGATACTGAGACATCAGCCGTGCGTAGTTATGGAGACACTTGGCTGCGGTGGAGAGGGCAGCGTGTGGAGTATTGCCGTTGTGCGTTGAGAGGACGAGAACTTTGTCATGTTGTGCCTGTCACCAGTGAGTGTGGATACACAGACACACGAGCACAATCACAATTATTGTCTCTTTATAATCTGACTTTTACTATTTCCAATGACCACACTATGTTCCTCTGCTTGTATAACTGTCAGTCTGCCTGCCCTTACTGACCTCTTCCTCTTTCATTATAACTCCTCTTTACCTCTAACTTGCTGTTGCAATCTCTGAAGATTATTTTTTTGTTGGCGTGCTTCGCTTACGTTTCCAAACCTTTGTTATTACAGTGCATCCTAACGTGGAGCTCTTGGGTTTCTGTCTTTTTGAGTGGGCGTAGTTTAGTCTGAGATAATTTGAAATACTCTTGCCAAAGCAGCCCTTGCGTGCACTTTCAACCCCATTGACGAATTCTGCAAAGCACAATTACTCTCCCACAGACAAATTACAACCACATTTTGCGTTTACCAACCTCTGTGAGCTCATATTGGGAGTGTTATTCTGAGCACAGGCCTCGAGGAAATGTTGAAATAATAAATATAAAACCCAACTGCAGATTGCATGAAACCAGTTTACCTCTGGGAGGACCTCTGTTAGCATGACATAATATTTCAAAAGGGACGTTAAGCAAAAGTTAGAAGAGAGTCAGGTTCAACCATGTTTAAAATGTTGCATATTTCCGAGGGTTCTGGTTTCAAATGCCACAATTCTAATTCTCTTTCTGGACAAGTGTTTATAGCCAATCAAGTGCATTCTGATCAGACTGACAATGTGTTGAAGAAGTGGATGACGTGTATCTGACTAAATAACTGCTTCTTCCAGAATGTTATGTGTCTCAGTGCTACAACGGAGGAACATGTAAGGAGGCTGTGTACACCTCAGACTACATTTGCCAGTGTCCCCCCGGCTTCACCGGGACTCAGTGTGAGATCAGTAAGTGATCATTTTGTTATTGAAATATGAGGATGATGGTAATGTTATACAGTTGGAATTTAATGTCTGATGTTCTGTAGTTTGCACATTTTGCATGTTACTTTTTCTGTAGAAAGTCCTCCTTATGGCAGTTATTAACATTGTATGTATTTGGTTCAATTGTAAGAAAGAGAGAGACACGTTACTTTATATAAAGGCAGAATACTGATTAATCTTTTTTTATTTGCAAACAACAATTTAGAACTTGTGATTCGTGACTTTCAGTATTGAAAGTATGCTATTGTGTTAAAAAAAAAAGTGCTAATATATATTTTACAATGCAATAATATTGTAAATAAGCTCAATCTTCACATTAAAGCAGCCCAGCCTTATCAATCATCTTGTCATTGCCTTGTTGCTGCGTGAAGCTATAAATTTGTCATTGACATTTTATAATGATATAATACTTCTGTTTACTGTTGAGCTTTAAAACAGCAGCAGTAAATCCTGCCATGTCGTCGAACGTGTGGCGTGTGACACAACACTGATTAAAACTTAGTGACTCTTGATAAGGTCACATTCTGACTGTGACTCATCCAGTCCCTGCCTTGGGCCCGTGGTTTGGAGAGGAGAAGAAAGGATCATAAACGATGGAAATACATTCTGGGATATGAATGTTTTTGTCTCTGTGGTCAACCTTTGGGACACCCCACCCTCTCAGTGGGATAATTCTCTGAACCTCAGTGACCACAGCCAAGTGACCTTAGCCAAAGAGCGACAAGTAATGTAGCCAGACTGCAAATCTGAATGTGTTGTTTACAATTATTACAGTATTTCTTTGAAACCACTAATGGAATTATGTCATGAATACTATTAGTTGAAACTATACATATTTTATAGGACATTAAAATGTAGTTTGTTTAAAATGTTTCGAAGTGTCTAAGACTTTCCAAATCTAATAAACGTGCTTTATTGTGTCGGACTAAAAAGCTAATGTCTGTTAGGGTGAAATCTGTCTCCTATATAAAGATCTTAATCCAGTTTTCCTTCTTTGTTTCTGCAGACACCAAGGAGAAGTGCATTGTGGGGCAGGGCGAAGGATACCGTGGCACATGGAGCATCAGCCATTCAGGAGCTGAGTGCATAAACTGGAACTCCACATCTCTCAGAGGAAGGAGGTATACAGCAAGGAAAATAGATGCCAACATCCTCGGACTGGGAAATCACAACTTCTGCAGGTGTGTATGCGTCAACAGAGCATTTTGAAATGACAGTCAAATGATAGAATACATCAGATCACTTATCATTAAACATAGTAGTTTCTACTACTCATCATTCTAGTTGTAGTCTAATTAGAGCTGGTCCAAACCTCTTGAAAACAACAACTTCTGGAGAACCATAACTCCTCAGAAGGACACAAACTGAATCATCTGTCAAGATAAAGCAAAGTTTACAAAGGCAGATGTGCCTGCAGAGGTTTGTCATCTCCTTCATCATAAGCTGGAGAGGGAACACGCAAGAGATATACATGAGAGACAAACAACATCCCAAAAGCTCAGCTTGTAATAAATGAAATGCCACAACACTCCCCACCTCCCTCTTTTCATTTCCTGTCCTGGCATAGCAAATTGAATCCATTCACAGTGTTCTTCCAAGAAATCAGATTATGCTCAAACTTGTAAAGATGAGACTTGCAGGTGATGTCTTGTTTGAGAACAGGTTTTTTCATGTGGGTCTGTAACATGTTTATTTATCAGCGTCATCTCCCATTTCGTTCCCCAGGAACCCCGACAATGACAACACTCCCTGGTGTTACGTCTATAGAGGCACCCAGATCGTCTGGGAGTTCTGCTCCTTGCCCAAGTGCCCTGAAGGTACAGATTTACATTTCAAATAAAAGAATAGAAAAGCCTGTGACACTATTACTGAAATATCTATTTGCTCATGTTTTAAATTTGGTTTTGGTGCAGATCAGAACAAAGAGTGCGTGACGGGCTCTGGTCAGTCATACAGAGGCACGATTTCTGTCACGAAGAGCGGCTCTCGTTGTCAACCGTGGGACTCTCCAGCTGTCAGGAACAAGCTCAACAATGCCTGGAGACCAGATGCACTGGAGCTGGGCCTGGGCAGCCACAGTTTCTGCAGGTACGGATGTCACCACATATGTGGTAGATATCTCCCTTTGTTTCTGAAAAAAGTGCCAAAGTCTTTTCTTTCTTTGTCCAAAAGGAATCCAGATGGAGACGCAGGTCCATGGTGCCACACCTTCAAAAACATGCAGCTGACCTGGGAACTCTGCAACATCCCCAAATGCTGTGAGTACCCCTCATTTCCCCATTTTTTTTAAACTACAATGAAGAACTGATTTTAAAGTTAAGATCTTCAGTAATATACCTCCAACACCAGAAAGGTTGAGATGACATGTAAAATGTTTTTTAAAAAATACACAGAATTGAATGATATGTAATCTTCATAATGTTCATAATCATGTTTTTGATAAAAGCTCAGCAACGTATCAGATGATTTGAATATATTTTACTGGCCAATTAAAATCAAATTTTGAACGTTTTGGTTGCATCTTCAAGAAGTTGTGTTAGAGAAATGTTTGCCAATTTGAAGAATTGCCTCTGATGTTTGATTCTTTACAGGTTTTGTAGTTTTATAATGCAATGAATCTACCGTTTCTGAGTGGCTAAAAGTCTAAACTGCAGCAATCTCCACCAGATGTGTTTAGAATCTTCCAGTTTAATACATACAGTGATATGCTAAAAGGCATACCTTCTATTTTTATAGCAAGACGCCCCTCCATCATCACCACTCTTGGTCCACGTGCTCCCACCGGTAACAATAATGAAGGTAGAGCACCTCCCTTCTCAGTCTCATTCACTTCTAAAATAACCACGAGTCCTCCACGTGTAATTTGCTACGATTTTTAACCGTAACTGCCAACTGTCCTGTCCATAGCAACATGTGGCCAGCGTTTGGACAATACCCTGAACCGCATTCCTGCGTTTCGCATGTACGGTGGCCGTGTGAGCGACATCACAGAGCAGCCTTGGCAGGCAGCTATCAACATCTTCCAGGCCCGTCACAAACAGCACTTCTTCAGATGTGGAGGAATCCTCATCGACTCCTGCTGGGTCCTGTCTGCTGCTCACTGTTTCGAGGACAGGTTCGAATTTTAGTTACTTTGTTATTAGAGTGCAATATGAGGCTGGCTACCTTTCCTACAATACCTCACTTAGCCTCCTGTATAACTTATACTTCAACTTGAAGTACCAATGCTTTTTCAACTGCAGAGCAAATGCAATCATACTCCAACACCTGTTTTTGACTCCCTTCACATGACGTATGATCTTTCAAATATCTGCTGATTCTGTTAAGACTGTGTTGAGTGGCCAGATAAGATAAGATATCTCCTCTTTACAATTTCAGAGATAAAGCTGAAAAACTGGAAGTGGTTTTGGGAAGAACGTTTCGGAAGCAGAACTCCAGCAGTGAGCAGATTTTCAAAGTGGAGAAGTACTGGATCCACGAGGACTTTGACAACGAGTCGTATGACAATGACATTGGTGAGACAGCTACTTATTAGATCACATTTGATATGCACTCAGTGAGCATTTCATTTAGAGTAACTTTGCCATCTTGTGAAGTCCAACAAAACAACCCTGCTATAAATTTTACTTTGATTCAAGCCGGCACATTTCCAGCTTGTTGTCAGAAAGGTGGATTGCCTCACTGCATCATAAAAATGTCAGATTCTAATGAGCCTTGTCGTGAGCTTTGTCATGCACGAAGGATAAACCAGAGAGTGACTCTTTTTGTCACCGATTTCTTTCCCCCAGCAGTGATGATATGGAAGTTTAAGTGGGCAGCAAAGACTTATTAAAACATTCCACATTACACTGACTTTCCTTTGGTCACTCTCCACTTGCAGCTATTTTGAAGCTGGAGTCGGATATTGGCATGTGTGCTGTAAACTCTCCAGAGGTTTTCCCGGTGTGTCTGCCTGAAAGTGGGCTGGCGCTGCCTGACTGGACCGAGTGTGAGATCTCAGGCTATGGAAAGGACACAGAATGTAAGCAAACATGGCACCTAATTCAAGGCATTTTACAAGGTTTGCGTGGCTGTTACTGTGTTACCGTGGCAATTGTGTCCTTTAAAATTGAGTGACATTTTTACACGGTTGACTTCTAGAGGGCAGTGGAGGCTTTATACAGAACCACTCATTTAAGTCGCTCTCTCTATAGTTTCTGCAGAATTCTCTGAGCGTGTCAAGAGAGGATACGTGCGCCTGTGGCCGAAAGAGCGCTGCGTTCCTGATGTGCTGTCAGGACGCACCGTCACCCCTAACATGCTGTGTGCAGGTGACACCCGGGGACTGGATGATGCTTGCAAGGTGGGGAATCCTGCTTCTAGCCATACATCTCCTTATTATATCAATGCTGACAACATTAGTTGATCTAACTTTTTGCCTTTATGCCTGGGCTTCAATCACAGGGAGACTCTGGTGGTCCCCTCGTCTGTCGAAACAATAACAGGATGACTCTGATGGGTGTGATCAGCTGGGGTGACGGTTGCGGCCAGAAGGATAAGCCTGGAGTGTACACCCGCGTCACACATTACATCGACTGGATCAACAACATACGGAAGACAAATCCAGTATAAATCAAGACAAACTCCAAACATAAGTGTTTGAAGCATATGTTTACTCATTTAGAAGATGGACAGAGAGAGATCCACGGACGCATGGTTCTTCAGAGAGCTTCTTTATCAGTGGATCGATGTCCAAGTAGACGGGAGCTTTCCTCCAGTGGGTCCACTCCTGCTGAGACACACAGGAAGGACCTCAACCATGAGTTTAAATACTCACCATAGCTCCACGTATTTAAGTGCCTCTATTCTTACTGTGTTGAATGTGACAGTATACGAGGACAGAAACAGGGAACCCGCTAGTTTTCCTCCCTCAAAGCCATTTTATGAATTTGATTGTATTTCTTTGTCTTTTAAAGCCGACAGGGTCTGTTTTTTCAGTTGTGCCTTTATTGAACCACGGGCTCAGGTAGTTTTAAATAAAAAGTACATGTCTATGCTTTGTTTCTTCTCAGCTGGTTTTAAGCTCGTCCATACAACGATGTCACAGGGGTAAATCTCTCCTCTACAGAGCCGTTCAATGTGCATAGGACAGAGATTCACATAGGGATGGTTGTGCTACTCCAAAGAATATTTCTGTATGTTGAGTGACAAAACTATGATTTGAGGCCATATTGACATGATGAGTTCAATGGAAAATGTTCTACAAATACTAATGAGGCTTCCAGGCCTTCATCCAAACCACAAAATGTATCTGCTGGATCAGATTCAGCTTGTTTTTGCAAGTTTTTTACTTTAGTTCACTGTCACCTCATTGATGAACATAGACTTGGACAGATATGAGCAGGAAACCATCCAATTAAAGAAGATTCAAAAAGTAAGTTGTTCTTGCTACGCTTTATACCGGACTTCTTCTTCAACAGACACCTGGGTTGACCCCAATGTGTGTGTACTGTGCATATTCTCTGAACATTGATTTTATCTTGAAACTGTTTTAATCATTGTTCTGTTAAACTGCATCGTGATTCCAACTTTATAACAAACTTGCTTCATTCTGTGACAGATTCTCAAGGGATACTGAGCTCTAGATGTTTTATACTAAGTTAATATTTATGTGTGTTTTACACTGTTTTGTAGAATATGTTAAGCTTGTGTATTGCAACCTAATAATTTATTGTTAATGTCATTATAACCCCATATTACAAAATCCTCCTTTGTCAATAAAGTTATTTGTAATAAATCATTTCATACTTTTGAGTTTTGAGAGATTTTTTTTAACGCTCTGTCACATAAATGTTCATCAAACACTCTCCTGAGATACTTTGAACCAAACAGTGTGACAGCAAGTTAGAAATTAAGAGATAAAATGAACTGATTCACATTGAGTTCATGTTGTTTTTTTCTATCATTCATCTTATATACTGCTTTTTCCAATTTGGGGTTACGTTGACATTCTCATGTTAAGGCGAGAGTTCTAACCACGACACTATCATGATTAAAGTCTAAAAACATGATCACAGTTGTCTTTTCTTTACTTCATGACTGGTTAAATGAAGATTAGCACAACCATTGAGGTGTCCATCCATCCACCTTTGTTGGAGGGGATTCCACCTGAATATGGGTGAAAAGTAGTACACCCTAAACAGGTTGAAGGTGTATTACAGGGCAAACAAAGACAGAATCAAACACTTACACATGGACAACTTTAAAGTGACCAATAAGCCTCAAGTGCATGTTTTTGGATTGTTAGATGAAACCAGAGAAGCCATAGAAAACCCACACAGACATTAAAACTCAAGCATGAATATAAAATGCAGTAAATCATGTATACTGCTTGGACAAGGGTGACCAGTACCCAACTCTGGCCTGGGAATGGTCAATCCAGTGCAACTTCTACCTTTACCCATTTAAAGTTGAAGACTGAAAAAATCAATAGTCACAAGCTTATTAACAGACTAACATTCCCCTCCAGACCAACCATTGATAATCAACCTTGAAGTAAGCATTTTGTGTACCCTAATAAGAGCAACAGTAAACGGTAAACAACAGTAAACTATTCAACTGTGTTCTAATACATTTGTTTTGCTACTTGATGCATCAGCGATTGTTAGATTTCCCAAAAGCAAAAATACATTTGCAGGGATGTCAAACTTAAGGCTCATGGGGCAAAACTGGCCTGCCAGAGGGTCCAACCTGGCCCACAGGATGACTTTGAAAGTGAAAAAGTAAAGCAAGTCATAGCTTCATCTTTTCTTTTTTTTAATGAAAAGCAACAACTTATTCTAATTCATTCAATGCCTTTGTCAAAGTGGTGGAAATGAAACAATACTACCTGTTATAAGACAAACTCTCATTAATTTTATGAGTGTAATAAAAGTTAATATTTAACCTTCTCTTTAACAGCTGCACAGATTTAAAGTTACAAAGATGTAATTTTTCTGCTGCTGAAATT
Source organism: Parablennius parvicornis (assembly GCA_900302745.1). NCBI lineage: Eukaryota > Metazoa > Chordata > Actinopteri > Blenniiformes > Blenniidae > Parablennius > Parablennius parvicornis. The sequence continues at coordinate 11,746 of OMNM01000208.1, forward strand.
TCTATCAAGTGGTAACAGTATATGATTGTTTGGGTTGCAGTAGGAACATTTGGCTGAGCTGTGTAGCAGCTCGCCTGAAAGCAAACATTGGCCGGCCAGATGAGTCGGTGCTTGTGAGACAGGTAGGAAATGCAAATGAGCTCAGCGCGAGCTGCCTCAGCTTCTCACTCTAACGCAAGCTTTCAGTTCCTGGAGCTATTCACACAGGAGAGCTGATACAAGAAAATATTCCTACATGACTTCAGCTAAGATTTGACCTCAACTACTGGCAATGGTAAACTTTTTTTTTTTTTATCATTTCTCCAATGTACTTCAATTTACTCTGATACACTTTGGGTAGAGTCAAGAGGAAGTCACCAAATATAGTTCAAGCTTTCTGTCGACCTGTTGTGTTAATTTTTTTTCCAACAATGTTTTTCTTATGGAGTTGTGGATAATGTGGAAGATAAATATGAGCAACACTGGTAATGTCGAGATTATGTTGGAGTGTGAAGGCAAACAGAAAACAAATTTGTTGGAGAACCTGAGTCTTATAGATAACTGAGGAGCAATTGCTCCCCCTTAATCAACCTTAGAGATGTTATAAATGTCCTGTAAAATATGGAATTATTTTATCAGGGTTTCTGGTTGCTTGTTACGTAGATTTAGATTAAATTAATTAATAATATTCTTTTTATAAAATAACTGTGTTAGGTTTTACAGAGACTTTTTGACCATATTGAACCAAGCTGATGTTTGTGTTCAAGTTGATCACATCGTGTGCATCTTTACGTTATCGTACAAAATCCAGATCGAGGGTGTAGAGAATTAATAGATGGATGAAGATAAATTCTACCACTATTCCAAAACCAATAGGGAAAACATTTCCAACAATTATCACAATTCTATTATTTGGTTTACTGATAACTCTTAAAAATTCGGTCAGTTATTAGTTTCATGGCAAAATCTTTTGTATTACCTCAAATAAGTAAGAGTTATGGTACTAAGTGTTACAATATCAAGATATTACAAGATATTACAGATAATCTCCCTTTGAAGTGAAATATTTGAATGGTAAATTTGTTGTTGTAGTTTGCATCACATTTTACTTTATTGCTGCAAGGCCCTTCCTTTTCCTGCTGTTGGCTCTCTGAGTCATTGATAAAGTCTTCCTTTGTAACTGTGACTTATCATTACATGAGAGAAATGCAACCAGTCTGCCGTAGCGTTACACCACAGCAGAACACTGTCACGGTAACCCGACACTCCTCTGAAATATACATATTTTTGGAGCTACTGCAGAACGAGAAGGTCCTAAATAGCTGAGGAGCAACGTGGGCTTCTTGATTTTATCACCTCTCACCTGCTACTCATTTATCAACACTGCAACAACTGTTATGTGGCGTGTTGGTTGGCAAAATGTGAGGCTGAAAACAAACCCATCCCCCCCACTGCTATCCTCTTTCCATAATCATTCACCTTATATCTACATTTCCTCTATAACCACCTGATGCAGTCATTTTTACTTCCTGGTTTTGTTGGACATGTATGCTGAAGTCATTCTGGTACATTCATGCAGGTGAACTGTGCTGTTGTTTCAAATGTTCTCTGGTTTGTTTTCAACAATGGGCTCGTCAATAAAAAAACAAAACAAAACCACAAAAAAAAAAACAAAAAAAAAACCCAATCTGAAAAATATTATTCTGTGTTGCTATTTGCTTCTGTTTTGCTTTTGTTGCTTCAGTCCTCTACATCGATAGTATTTTATAAAGTTTGTGCTGTTTCTCACCAAATAAAACTCTCTTGTAAACAACTGAAGGCCTACTCAATGCAACCACTGACTCAGGCTGATTGAAGAAGCTGATAATTAACTGGAAGTAAAACATTGCTAAACGGGCATGTAGTTTAACACAGGGTGGTTTGTAATCATAAGTTCTTACCTGTGTTTCCCCTTTGACTAACTGATCAACTTGTATGCATTCTTTTGTTTTACAGAGCTTCTTTGAAAAACTGAAGAATCGGTACGTACACAACAAAAAAAAAACCCCAAACCCCCCCAAAACAAAACAAGCATCGTGTCATCATGTCTTCTTCATAATGGTGTATTGTAGCAGGTATTATGTGACCCTTGTTTCTCTAATGTTTCTCATGCATAGTGGACCTCCAACGCCCCCTAGAAGGACAGGTGGGATTTGCATTTTGTGTGAAAAAATATTTTCAGGCCTGTTTTTTTATATTATAAATTCAATATATGTTTCAGATAACAATGCAGACTTTGGGTGGCCACAGGATGAATTTGTAAGTACAACTTTTTCGCATCAACAAGGGTTTTATTGGTTAGGATTGAGAATTGAGGCCGATTTTCTTGGACTATGTTACGTTCCACTCCACAATCCATCTACTCAACCATAATTTTACAATACATCCCGCTGGTTGATAATAAGATTAGGTGGGGTACAATGAATTGCAGTGCAATATTAATGCCTTAGAAATAATGTGGCAATGACTTATTATTGAACTATTTCTGATCAATACATCCTCATGACAGGACGATGAGGATGGTGACATGTATGAAGTACCTCCGTGTCAGCCGGGTGTGAAAATCCCACAGAGACAAGTGGAGGAGGACCTGTATCTGGGTAACAACACTGTTTTTAAACCCACTTATAGACCCACTGTTCAGCATAAACTCTTCAGACAACATCAACCCAAGACTTCTCTTAAAACTCTGTTAATCTGTGCAAATTTTTGTAGAGAGAACGTCCAAATCCACTCATCCACCCAGACCAAACAAACCCCCGGTAACATATTTGTCTGTTGTGTCTGTTATTATAAAGTAATATGTTGCTGTAACAACATTACTTTAGGGTTCATTAGTTAGTTGGTTATTTAGTTGGGCATACACACTTTTATATACTTTTACAACAGACTAGTTCTTTAATTAATTTCAGTAACAAGTAGGTAATCCCAACACTCTTTTAAGAATATAACTAGAAGTCAAGTAGAGATTTTCAGTAGGTTGCTGTAATAAACTAATCTCTCCTGTGTTGCCTAGAAACCTCAACAACGCAGCGATTTGTCCTTTGAACCCAACACCAAAAAACGTGAGTATATGATTTTATGTTTTGTTTGTTTGTTTGTTTATTTTTTAATTAATTTGATTCATTCAGTGTACAGAGTAATGTTTCACGTGCATCTCCCATCCAGCACCTAAGATTGACAGAAATGAAAAGCCTGGGAGGAAGAAAGTGCCACCTGCTGTAACGCCTATATCTATTGAGGAAGGTGCGTTCATCACATCTACACACACAAATAGGCCTCTAATACTTCATTCTTCTGCATGAGGTGATTAGGTGACTGACTACCAAAGTAAAGATTTGTTTTAACAGTTTCTACTGAAAAGGACCATTTGACAAAGATACGCAAATACAAACACCTGGAGTGTTATTGTTGTATCTCAGAAAATGAATCATTTGTTTGGGAGAAATACATTCATGAAAAGCTGTCCAGATACTGTAACTGTGTCAAAAAATATATAGTCAAACTTTGGTCTGCTTGAAGGTGAAACTGACCTCAGCTGACATTGAAACAAATGAGACTGTGCCATCTACTGTAACTTCACTGAACTGCACTTTTTACAGAGTGTTGTGAAAGTGCTCCAAAACAATATCAGGTACTCAGCTATTAGACCTCTGCTTTACCCCAATTTTCTCTTTAAAATGGAATTAATCATCCTGGCATTATTCTATGTCTGTAAAGACACAGCAAAGTGCTGTGCAAAGGAAACATCCTTAACATTTTATTAGTCAGTGTTATAAGAACAGTATTATTTAACCATTTAGGATTATTTGAAGGTTCAGAAGTTGGAAAAAAAAAGGTTTTTGTTTAACCTTTTCCAGTTCTGACATTTTACATGTTGTATTGTTTGCCTATGAGCTATGGTCCAAGTATAAGTTCTGCTTTCACACATTTACAGAAGAAAAGGCACTAAATTATTAAGCATGTGAATGGCCCATTCAAAATGCTTATATCATACTGGAATATTAAAATAAATGTAATGGTGGTGCTAATTATAACTGATAGAGTATCAGTATATTGATGGCTATACTGTATGCTAATTGAAAATGTATTACAGTGGGAAGTGTAGATGCTAGATTGGCTGGTGATATGTATTGGTAATACAGTTTATACAAAAGTAAATAGATTTGCCAAAATAGATGAGGAGTTTCATTTTTTCCCATTCCACTAATTAATTCATGAGGGCCTGAAAATAGAGATCATTCTATGTGACAGTGTGCACAAAAGCCTCAGTTATTACAATGTGCAAATGATCCCAAACCACAGATCACTAGTAGTGTTTCCTTTCTACATTTCAGATGTTTATCTGGATCCCAATGAAGAAGAGGTAACTTTAAATCAGAACTTTTTTTTTTCTCATTTATTTTTTGCCGTTGCAAATGTAGTGAATGACATGCTTTAAGTGTGTGATGGCAAATGTGTTCGTAAGTAGAAGAAATCGGTGGTCAAATGGTTTCGTGGATATATTAGAGTACATAGCTGCCTGTAACTATGAAGATATTTTAAAACTACTGCAGAGACTGAGGGTTGTTCTGTCATGTAATGGTTAGCGCTCTCGTCTCATAGTGGGAAGGGCTTAGATACTCTTCTCTGTGGAGTTTACATGTTCTTCCTGTGCTTGTGCATGTTGAGTTTCTCTCTGTTAAAAACACCCAGAAATAACTGTGTTGTATGACGTGCTATTTAAATAAAGCTGAATTGAATTTTGTTTTCTCTGGGTGTTATAGTTTCCCACTGCCAAAAACAATGCATTTGAGGCTAACCAGTAATTGTAAAATTTCTGTGAATGTGAGTGTGTGACAGTCTTTCTCTCTGTTATTGAAGATGGATGAATGATGAGGCTAATGATGGTTTAGCTGACCAGAGAGGCCTACGTCATGGAGCAAGTTTTTTTTGTGTCTTTTTATAAAACGTTATTAATCATAATCAACATCCCAAACAAGATAGCTGATCTACACAATACTACTTGTCATCATGGTGTTTAATGTTCTGCCTTTCATTTCAGGAAAATAATGACGACGTATATTTGGAGCCAACAGAAGGTAGGTTTGTGTAGTTTGTACATCACTATTCTATGAGAGATGAACCAATCAACAGAAGTTAATGCATCTTTTGCACACACAAAAAAAAACTTTGTTAAACATTGCAAGATTTTATTTGTTGATGATGGGACATGTGGTTTCAAAATTGCAATTGCCTTCCTTTGCGTTGCTCAGCATGTAGTCCTCCCCATCATGGACCCATAAGAATGCCTCTGCCTCCTAATACAGCCGTTGTGCCGGCTCCCAAACCCATGTGAGTACATGTCCCAAAGACAATGATGCTCAATTCTTTTTTATTCATCGGGAAAATGCATGTATCATAGTTATAGTGGTGGCATTAAATAGTAAATTCTGCAGCTAAACATGCCATGAAATGTTATAACCTCACTATCTGCAGGGGGAAGCCTCCAGTGCCCAGAGCTCAATCTGTAAGTGTGTCCATTCATCTCAGTGATTCGTCTCAAGCTCAGCTTTCTGCAGATTTCTGCAAAAGTTTTCATTTCAACCCTATATTTCAGTTTCCTACATGGGACATTAAACTTGGCCTAATGACACAACAGTAAGATTTAGTTCCTCCCTTTCAGAATTCCCTCTTGCCATCCATGACGGACATAAAAACAGGTCCGAATCTCATCTTCTTATAAACTGATTTTTAATCATTGTGAATTACATGTGAAGAAAATTGTGATAAGTAAGATGAAGACTATACACATTGCCTCTGTAGCTCCATCAGTAGAAGAGAGACGTGCAACTTTTCCCATCAAACTCCCTCCGCCAATCAGCACTAAGCCTTCTCTGCCTGCAAACCAGAGGGAAGTTAAACTTGGGTAAGAGCTGATGAATACAGAGAGGAAAACAATGTTTTTATCCGACAGTTAAAGCTTAGCTTTAAAATAGTAGAACATTCATTTGCATTCATTTCCAGCCCATTTTTTGTAGTTGACCCCATGTGCCCGTCCATGAGCATACATCAGAATTAAACTTGAGTGTTTAACATCAGATGTCTTCTCCCCCCCCACCAGCAATCCAAATCCTCCTTCGGCAGACACTAAGCCTGTGGGTAAGCTCACGTTAAAAGAGTTCCCTTTAAATCCCGGAGGCATAAATGCGATCACTTGGAACTCACGTTGAAGCCCAACTTTGTTGGAATTAAACTTTTTGCACCAATCAGGTTGTTTCCCACCAACTTGTCTTTGTCCTCTAATATGATTTATATTTGTTTGAAGGCTTTCCCAACACTACCAAGATGACCAAACCGTCTGGATATGAGGTAGAGAAAAATAATCATTGAATATCAGTAGTGGAATAAGTACTCAAAAATTCTATTTTTTAAAATATAATATTAACATATTAAATACTGTTATATGTCATTTCTATTATTCAACGTGATTGTTTGAAAATAAGATCTATAAGGTTAATAGACATCGGAAAAATAGTTTTAGTAACACGTTTCTCAAAACAGTGTTTGAGTTAAAGTCATCAGACTATGAAGCCAATTCTTCTCTAAAGAATAGTTATGTAGTAGAAACATAGCTGCAAGTTATGTACTTGACGCCTTGTACTTTGTCCTTTCCACTGCTGTTAAACACTCCAGAACAAAAAATGGTTTGCTGGTGACTGCAACAGAAGAGCAGCTGAGGAGCTCTTACAGAGAGTCAACAAGGTAAAACACATAGAAACACAAGGGCTTGAGGGCAGCATGTTACACAGTCAACAGCAAAATCTGCTGAGTCTTTATTACAATGTAGTTAAATGTGAAACTAATCACATCTAACGCCCTGACTCAGACACCTTCGGGGCTCTGTGTCTGCGATTTGTTTTCCAATTCCTCCACTCAGTCTGTGCGATAGTGGAAATGTGAAGTTTTTCCTAGACTTAATTCATCCCCCCTCTCGCATATTGTACTTCAGCAGTCTCATTTATCTGTCGAATCTTCATCTATTTAAACTTTTCATGATCATCTTATTTATATTTATTTATCCACTTGGCTCTTTTGTTGTTGTAGGACGGCGCCTTCCTCATCCGACACAGCTCAACCCAGAGTGACCACCAGCCGTATACCCTTGCTGTGCTCTACCAGCAGAAGGTGTACAATGTTCCCATCCGCTTTCTGGAGGACACACAATGCTACGCTCTCGGAAAAGAAGGCAAGAAGAGCGAAGAGGTGAGGGCAAAGAGGACAGGTTAAACTGGGGAAGAACAAATCTGGGTACAAGGGTAATACCTTTTCCCACCAGAACCTTTGTCTTATAATTTTCAAAAAGAAATCATAGTGGAACTAAACGAATGGAATGTAATTATTGTTATTAATAATCATAATGAAATACATTA